>BQNB010020870.1:43974-64949 GCA_026074375.1 Tanacetum coccineum | reverse complement strand
AACGGCGTAACTTTCTCGTTTTAAGTCCGTTTCTTATGTCCACGCTTTCGTATTAAAATGAGGTATCAAAATATTACATTTTTATATTTTCAACCTGCCGGTGAACATTACTTTTTACTATTCATACACTTTTATAAAATTAGTTATCGTAAACTCGTAAACGTCGTATTTTATTCGTTCTAATTCCGTTTTTAGTGATTCTTTCGAGCACGTCTTTGCAATTAAAGGTTCTATCTAATTAATGATGTTTTCGAAATAATAATACCTAATGTGAACATTAACTTTTATAAAAGTATTGATTATCGTAAACTTGCGAAATTCATAACTCCTTCATTATTGATCCAAAAATTATGATTCTTAATGTTTTGGAATCTTAAAAATATGTACTATCTGAGAAAAATATTCAACCTTTTATATCAGAGGTGGTTTGTAATGAGTTTTTATAGAATTTCTTTTATAAAAGCCTTTATTATCTTATAACTTGCAAATGGCGTATCTCTTTCGTTATAAATCAGTTTTTCGAGTTTCTTACCTTTTTAGAATCCTCATGAGATTTAGTATTTTATAAAAAATATAAAATAAATATGCTAAATTTCGAATTTTGATCAGACCCTATGATATTTTTGCCAAAAATATGTTTAAACTTGATTTTGTAACTTTTTAGTTTAGTAACTTTGTTACAAGTCCTTTACAACCACTTATACCACATGACTTACATACTTAGGGTCCTTAGTCCATGATTTGTCCAAAGATTATCCAAGATAACTAGATCAACAAGTCCTTATATCATTTTTACTTATAAACTTATTAAGTAACTCTTTAAAACAACTAGTTTATATATACACTTTTTATACATAAATCACACTTGTACAATACTTATATTTCCATTCCCACATGATATTAACATCCATATAACATATGTAAAAGTATATCAAATCATAATCAAGTGTAAAAATCTATTTTACAAGTAAATAAGTTTCTTAGATGGTGATTAACTATACAAACATCATATATGTATAAAACCACAAATGTAAAGAGATTAAAGTTTTTAGATGACCTTAATATGATGTAGGATGATGAAAAATATAATCTAAACCCTTGTTTAGATATTATACCCAAGCTTCCAATACTTAGAAAACTCTAACTTTCAAGAAAGCCCTAATCTTAAACATTTCTTGTTTAACCCTTGTAAACTCTAAACTAAGCCTTTAAACCTTATTAGTATACCTTAGATATGATGTAGGAATACTTGTAAATGTGGTAAATAAAATTTAGAAAACTTTGTTAATCACCCATCAAGGTAATAGCCAAGTCAAAGATAATAAGATCGACCTTTTGGTTCAACAATATGAATAATTCGTCATTTCCGAAGACGAATCTATAGATAGTGCTTTTGCTAGATTTAATACTATTATTACTAGTCTTAAAGCTCTTGATGAAGGTTATTCTAGTAAGAACTACGTAAGAAAGTTTCTTATGGCTCTACATCCTAAATGGAGAGCAAAGGTCACGGCGATTGAAGAGTCAAAAGACTTAACGTCACTATCTCTTGATGAACTTATCGAGAACCTCAAAGTTCACGAAATGATCATCAAGAAAGATTCTGAAATAGTCAAAGCAAAAGTTGAAAGGAAATCTATTGCTTTAAAGGCTAAGAAAGAATCTAGTGATGAAGAGTGTTCGACTTCCGGTAGCGAAGACGAAGAATAAGCCATGGCGGTAAGAGACTTCAAGAAGTTCTTTAAAAGAAGAGATAGATTCGTGAGACAACCTCGGAACGACAAAAAGATGTTCTAAAGAAGCCGTGATGACAAGAACGGTAAAAGTGATAGAAAATGCTTTAGGTGCGGCGACCCGAATCATCTGATTGGAGAATGTCCAAAACCACCGAAAGATAAGAACCAAAGAGCTTTTGTCGAAAGCTCTTGGAGCGATAGCGGTGAAGAAGATGATGAGAAGGTCAAAAATGAAACGTGTCTTGTAGCTCATGCATCAAGTGAGGTATGTTCTGAATCATCTTACTTTAGTGATGAAAACTCATCAATTGATGATTTAGCATTAGACAACGAATATAATAAGTTATGCAAAATGAGTCTAAAGATAATCACTAGAACAAAAGGTTAAAAGCTACTAGAAATAGTCTAGAAAATAAGCTTAGAGAATTAAAAGATAAATTATCCGCACTCGAGAAAAACAAGGGAGTTGATCTCGATTGTGCAAAGTGTCATACGCTCAAAATTGAGAATGAAAAACTCAAAGAAGAATCCACTAGATTAAATAAATTTGAAAAGAGTACACATTGCTTAAATGAAATGTTAAGTAGTCAAAAACCCTACGGTGATAAATTAGATTTAGGGTTTAATTCATTTGAAGCATCATCTAGTGGAACTAAGGAAATAAAATTTGTAAAAGCTCAGAAAAAGGTGTCCTCTGATGGAGGTCCCATAAATATGGGCGGCCCCCAAAATAATTATGGGACCGCCACCAGCAACGCCTGGATCTGAGAAAAGTGTGTCTTTTCAAAAATCTATTTTGGGTCCTAGACCAAAACACATAATTGTAAACAAAGCCAAAGTTCCCGTTGCTAGTGACAATGAAGTTAAACAATTCTATAAGCCATTGTCAAAACCCGGAGTTGGATTTTCGAAACCAAACTTTAGATCAAAAACTCCACCTCCTAGAAGAGTCAATAATAATTATCCTCGTGCCAAAACACCGCAACCAAAAAGGAACATTGGTCGACAAAATCGACCTCATGGCTTTCCCGTAACTTGGAACAACTTTCCACGTCAAAGTTACATGCCATGGGAAATGTGTTCTCTATTTCCTCATCCCAACCAATTGCATCAAATGCAAGGGATGTTTAGCACTAACAATTTTGGACCCATGAGATATTGGGGACCAAATGTTTGAGTTATTGTACTATATAAATAAATGTGCCTTGGAGTCGACTTTGAACCCGACGAATAGATCAAGGATAACGGATGCTCTAAACATATGACGGGTAACCGAAACCTCTTCTCTACTTACAAGGCATACAATGGAGGTAACGTTATTTTTGGTAGTAATCTTCATGGTAACATCATTGGCAAATGTACGATTTCTAATGACTCTCTCAAAATAGATAATGTAGAACATGTTGATAATTAGGATTTAACTTGCTAAGTATAGGACAAATATGTGATAATAAGTGTAGAGTAACTTTCTCTGAACATGATAGTGAAATCACTAAGGACGGTAAAGTCATAGGTAGAGGTATTAGGAAGAAAGGCTTATATGTGATGAAATTAGGAAATAAGCCAAAGGATCAAATTTGTCTAGCAACGATTGATGAAAATTCCACATTGTGGCATAGGAGATTAGGTCACGCAAACATACGTCTCATTCAATCGTTGGCTTCTAAGGAATTAGTTAGAAACCTACCTAAGCTTAAGTTTGATCAACATTTTTTTGATGCTTGCAAAATGGGAAAACAAGCTCACGCTAGTCACAAAGCTAAGAATATAGTCTCAACGACTAGATGCTTAGAACTTCTCCATATGGATCTCTTCGGTCCATCCGCCGTACGGAGTTACGGAGGAAACGGTTACACCTTAGTCATAGTAGATTACTACTCTAGGTATAATTGGACTAGATTCCTTAAGGATAAAACCAAAGCTTTTGATCAATTCGAAATATGTAGTAGGAAAATCCAAAACCAACTAGGTTGTTTTATAGTGTCAATAAGAACCGACCACGGTAGAGAATTTGATAATGAGGTGCAATTTGGAGAGTTTTGTAATGCCAACGATATTACACATAACTTCTCGGCTCCACGCACTCCTCAATCAAATGGCGTGATCGAAAGGAAAAATAGGACACTTCAAGAAATGAGTAGGACTATGTTGCTCGAGCAATCGTTACCACAAAAGCTTTGGTGTAACGCCGTAGACACTTCAACATTCATTCTCAACCGAATCCTTATTAGAGCCATTCTAGGAAAAACACCTTACGAACTCTTAAGAGGTAGGAAACCTACGTTAGATTATTTTAGAGTGTTTGGAAGCAAGTTCTTCATTTTGAACACCAAAGACTACCTTACCAAGTTTGACCCAAAGTCATACAAAGGTGTCTTTTTAGGTTATTCTCAAAATAGAAAAGCCTACATCATCCTAAACAAACACACTAGGAAAGTCAAAGAATCACTTAACGTGACATTCGATGAAACTCCTCCACCTTCTAAGACGTCACCCTTGGTGGATGATAACTTAGATGAAGAATAAGCAATTAAGGTTACCGAAAAGAAAAACCTAGAAAACGACATTGTGGATGAAACTTTAAAGATTGATGAAATAGTCAACATTAAGAAATCTAGGAACCATCCATTAGAAAATGTCATAGGAAACCTTAACCAAAGAACACTTAGATCACAAGCCCAAAACCAAAGTAACTTCTTTTGTTTTATATCAACTATAGAACCAAAGAATGCAAATGAAGCCTTAACGGATGATAGTTGGATAGTCACTATGCAAGAAGAATTAAATCAATTGATTGCTAACGAAATTTGGGAGTTAGTTCCATAACCTAGGAATATGACAATCATAGAAACTAAGTGGATATTTAGAAATAAGTTAGACGAGAACGGTTATAATAGATTAAAAGCTTTCCTTATTAAACATGAATATAAAATGGGAATGGTAGATAACACTCTTTTTACTAAGAAGAAAAGTTCAAACCTCATCATCGTTCATTGTTTCTAGAAATAAGGCTAGGTTACTTGCTGAAGGCTACAACCAATAAAAGGGCATCGATTATGATGAAACTTATGCCCCGGTTGCTAGACTTGAGTCCAATAGAATATTATTAGCTTATGCTTGCGCCTTAGATTTTAAATTATTTCAAATGGATATAAAAAGTGCATTCCTAAACGGTTTTATCAATAAGGAGGTATACGTGGCACAACCTCCGGGATTTATTGATTTCAAAAAACCGGATCATATTTATAAACTAAAGAAAGCTTTATATGGTATTAAACAAGCATCCAAAGCTTGGTATGATAGATTAAAAGCCTTTCTTATTAAACATGAATATAAAATAGGAATGGTAGATAACATTCTTTTTATTCAGAAGAAAAGTTCAAATCTCATCATTGTTCAAATATATGTCGATGACATTATATTCGGTTCGACTTGTCAAGACATGTGTGATGAATTTGCCAAAATCATGCATGACGAGTTCGAGATGAGCATGATGGGTGAACTTAACTTCTTCCTTGGATTACAAATTAAACAAATGGAAGATGGTATATTCTTTAATCAATCTAAGTATATTAAAGAAATGCTTAAGAAATTTGGTCTAGAAGATTCTAAACCAATGAAAACCCCCATGTCCTTCGATACTAAACTCACGAAAGATGAAGAGTGTGAGTCGGTAGATAGTACCAAGTATCGAGGCATGATAGGTAGTTTATTATACCTAACGGCAAGTAGGCCCGATATCATGTTTAGTGTCTGCCTCTGTGCCCGCTTCCAAGAGGCTCCCAAAACCTCTCACCTTGAAGCGGTTAAGCGTATCTTCCGATACATTAAAGGCACTACACACTTAGGATTATGGTATCCTAAGGGGACCGGCATAGAAACCGTAGTATATGCCGACTCTGATCATGCGGGAGATTATGTGGACCGAAAGAGCACTAGCGGTATTTGTACGTTCGTAGGATGTTGTTTGACATCTTGGTTCTCGAAGAAACAAACCGCTCTTGCTATATCCACTACTGAAGACGAATACGTAAGCGCCGAAAAGGCATGTCAACAAGCACTATGGATAAAACAAGCTCTCATCGACTACGACGTACGACTCGATGACGTTCCCATCATGTGTGACAACAAAGGCGCGATTGACCATAGCAAAAAACCGGTGCAACATTCTCGTACCAAACACATCGAAATTCGTCACCATTTTCTTTGTGATAATGTCCAAAAAGGACATATCTCAATCAAAAATGTACCGTCCGTCGACAATATTGCCGACATTCTTACTAAACCTCTTAAACGTGAATCATTTAACTATCTACGTCTTGGTTTAGGAATGATGGAACACATTCAATAAAACATATTAGTCCGCTTCTCCTTCTTATGTCTCAATTCTAGTTTGTGTTCCATTCCGTATCGTAAAAACTTAAATACTTCATCCGAAGTACTTTAAACATATTTAATTCGCGAAATGCAAATTAAAATGTCACTCCTCTTTGTAAAATTTTCGTCAAAAACCGAGTCCAAAAGCCTTGACTGAGGGCGGCCCCCATATAGGCGCCCCCCCGATATATTTGGGACCACCAGGGGATATTGGACCGCCATCAGCTGATCATAATAGGGAACACTTAAACCAAATTTTTCAGAACACAAAAACAAACACCCCTTTATCTGCTGCACACAACGAACATGACCCAAAACCCACCAAAACTCAAATTCAACCATTAAAACATCAATTGAAGATCAAATCAATACTAATAATCAATCCTAACATCACAAAGATCATCAATTGTAAGTCATTTTCTCTATTTTCTTTCAATTTGAGTCTTGGGTTCATGATGAACACCAAAAATTAAAATTGGGGATTTTCGATTTTTATTTGAATTTCATACAATTAAAACTACTAAGATACAATGTATAACTAATATGCTTCCCGTAGACATAGGATTTGATTACATTAGTAAATTTATTGAAAAATTGATTTCGAACCAAAACCCCAATTTTATTTTCAAATCACTCACGTTAAGAACATAATAAAATTGTTGTTATGCATTCGTTTGGGTTAACTCTTAGAATGTTTATATTTATTGGGTTTCACCCCCCCCCCGAGTTAATTATTGCTCCACATTTGTTACACTTAGGCACACACTAAAAACAATGCTCATGACATATTACACTGGGTTTATAAGCAGCATGTATTGGATGTGGATGCGAGTTTACTGGATGCTTATGATTGGGCTATTTGTTGTGATGGGAGTAGCATTGGGAGTTCAAGATTGATGCTGTTAGTACGTGTTTATGCTGCCAATACTTCATTTTGCCTGATTTTATTAATGATGCTGCCTATTATTTTTAGTACTGCTAGGTTTGTAAAAGCAGATACTACTGTTTTCTTTGTCGTGGCTCATTGAGTTTCTACTGCTAGCTTTAATAGCAGTTGATTAATACTGCTCGGGTGAAAATGTTTCTACTGCTAGCATTGTCCGATGTTGGACAACAAATGCCGTTTGGATCTCGGATAGAACTGTTCTTTCACAACAGTTTATTCTTATTGGTTATATGGCTATTATTTTAGGATTGATTGAAGATGTGACTACGAAGACAATTGATTATCACTTATTTGATGTTGTAGTTGAGTTTTTTAGATACATATTCTGATCATATCTTAAAGTGGGTGTTACACTTTAAAGATAACTTGTTCGTTTTATATGGTGTTGATAAAGACTTGAAGAATCGAGCAATGTGTGATTTTTCTTATGATGCTCAATGCTCACATTCTCTATCACTTAAAGGAGTTACGTTGTAGTGCTCAGTGTCTCATCTAGTTGAGGATTCTTTTAAGAGGTTGCAGTCTACTTATACTTTTGTGCTTTGCAGTATGAGTTCGACGTCACGTGGATAAACAAGACATGAGACACAAGTTTGGTAAATTCTACTTCTTCATCAAATTCGTTATACTCAGTTTTCTTCTTCAGTGATCATTACAAAAAAGCCTACAGAATTGAAGATGTTCATGCATAGTTTCAGGGGAAGGTCATTACTACTGCTAGTCATTATTAATACTACTAGTTTAAAATTTCTACTGCTTGAGTTCATTATTTGTGTTGAACTTCATGGGGGGTAATTTGTCGTCGTGGAAGCTTGGATTAAAGTTTTTATATTATGATTTGAGGTTGTAAGATAAAAGTTGCTGATATGTTCCTATTGGATACTCTTGTTGTCAAAATTTCTTGACAAATTAACCCAATTCTCACCAAACAATCACAAATTCATCCCGTATCCAATAACAATGAAACCCTTAGATGATCTTTCAACAAATGAAATTCAGATTGATACTAGATGTGCACATCATAAACATCACACGTAAACTAGAATTGACAATGTAACACGATTACTTGTTAGAATCTTCTAGTCAGTAGAACTAAACTAGATATTATTAAGACATTTTCTAGTAAATGTGTAATTTCTCCTAATCACTATTGATGCCTGCATTATCTGTGTATCTATCTCTGAACTAATATGCATACATGTGCCTCTTTGATTGAATTTTTAGTGTTGTGAATTTAATTGATAAGACTTAGATGATTCATGATGAAATAGAATTGACTCAAAAAGGGAAAATAAGAAACTGTTTATGTACAGGATTTACAGAAAATCAAGAAGAACTGGAAAAAAAATTATGTCTCCAGAAGACCCCCTAAAATACTGTGCGGCCTACTAATATATCTGGGATCGCCGAGTATATATGGGATCGCCATCAGGAGTCACAAAAATTTTACTGTGACTGTCTGATTTTATGTGCAGTTGACTATTCTTTCTTAGACCCAGCTAAACCTTCTGCATTTTCCTAAACCACTTTTGGAATCCAAAAACTTAACTCTTATGCTTTTTCACTTTGATCCTTTCATCCCTAATTAAATAAGTCATCCTCCCCATTTCTATCATTATCTTCATCTTCCTTACACCACTCTACCATGAATTCCACAAATGCTTCCTCATCTAACCCTTCCAAGAAGATCAAACTTACCATAATCCCTCCTAGATAACTATTTGTCAACATATCTAGTGATGAAGATATCACCACCACACCTTCTCTCACAACAACCTCTTCATCTCTAACTCCTCCAAATGCACCATCAAAAACCATATCCACTAATCAAACATCATCAAGTCAAGAGAACACATCTTCTTCCTTTCACTCAAAACTTTAAATTTCGCCACCATCTTCACATGAACCAACCTCTCCTCGTCACTTGAACCCTTTGCTTGACAACATTTTGGATGTTCCTCCTAGACCTCTAAATCCTCAACCACTTCAAAGTCATCCTTCCTTGGATATCATACTTTCTTTGTCCCCAATCACTCCTCTTGATCACATTCATGACACTACATCACCACCATCACCATCACAACCTCAACCACCTATCATGGGCTATCCTTTTTTCTACAACTATCATGACTATCATGGGTCAACTTGCATATGTTGTTATCACAACCGAAACCTTTTCTTCACCCTAAGAGATGAGATGAACATCATGTTTGCTCATCTTGAATATCTTCTCACTACCGTAATCACCTCACACTTTCCACCTCCACCTTGAAAAGTCTCTAAATGTTTTCATAAACGAGTCACCCAAAACCTTTTGCTCAAAAAGTCATTCTCTACGAATCATGAATCATTTAAGACTTATGTAGTATTATTTCTCTTTATCTTGTATTAGCTCTAGTTTTATTTTACATGAATGTATTAGTTGGATGTGATAGTGTATGAGTTTCTTGTTGGTTGAATGAAACTCTTCTTTTGTTAATTTAAATACAATGTGTTAACATGAAAGATATTTGTCTTGCACTTATACTTCTAACCTTGTTTTGTAGCACACAATTTTTGTAAGATCGATCCCTTAGTGCCCCGAACAAGGGGGAGCACACATAAAGGGGGAGTCTTGATATCATCGATTTCTTTCTTCCTTCAACAACTCGACGATCATTCTTTTTGAATTTGAAAAAAAGGGGAAGAAATGGAACATAACTCATTTAATAATTTGACACCTTTAGTTTTATTTAAAATGGGTTTATATTTTGTCATCATCAAAAAGGGGGAGATTGTTAATATAAATAATGTCTAAAAATGTTATTTATATTTTTCGATCTCTCAACGTTTTGATAATAACAAAATGTAAAAACGTTTACAATAAAAATAAACGTTTACAAATTATTAAATGTAAAATTCTATTTCTAAGATTAGTGATCACTTAAGGTGTGAACTAACAAAATAATTAAGCATGATTAGTGGTCAAGAAAATATTTTTCTCTTAATCCTCATTTTTAAATCTACAAAAGTATTTTCTCAAAAATACATTTACAAAATATTTTCTAATTAAAAGAAATTTTTATTAAAAACTTAAAATTTGAAATTTAAATTTTCTTCCCAAAATGGAATGTTCCATAACAGATACAACATTCACCACAAAAAGACAAAAAAAAGAGCGGAGTCTAGTGGCAACCCCCTTATAGGCCTGGTGGCCCCCTTATATATATATATTTTTTTGGAACGGCGATTTTATTAGAAACAAAAACTAGCAAGGAGCTAGATTACAAAACAATAATATAGGGGTTTTTGAGCCATTCGTTCCATTCGAACGAGGCTTTAGATCTATACTTACACCAATAAAAAGAACTAGCAATGACATTATCAATAAGCATCGACTTCGAAGGTTTTCTCTCGTCAAATAGGAGCTTGTTTCGATAGATCCAAACGTACCACCAAATGGAATACCAAACTCCTTCGAACATCTTTTTGAGTTTGGAATTCATACGAATTGAAACAAGCCAAGACTTCCATTCTGCATATGAGTTCAAGTTTGCGTGATCCAAATTCCACCAGCTCAAAACCTTATTAGCAATGTCCCGAACCAATCCACACCTAAAGAACAAATGGTCCGTCGATTCAATAGCATTATCACAAATGGGACACGACATATCCTGAATGTCAATACCTCTACGAGAAATGTTGAACCGGGTAGGTAAAGCATCGGTCTTGATTTTCCAGGCAAGAACGTTGATTTTTATCGGGACACACTTTACCCATCTAGTTTCTTCTCCAATATTCGGAAGGCATATCTCATCGATACGTCTACGAGCAGAGGCCACCGAAAATATACCCGTACTCTCCAGATTCCAATTCCATCTGTCAGCCGAAGGCACGATAGTGACAGAACGAACCAATTCTACCAAGCTGTCGAATTGATTTTGCTCGATACCCCCTCTAGGAATTCGACGGAAGGAGCAGACCAAACTCGTGTCGCCTATCTTAGAACCGTCGGACTGCCACCAGATGACCGTTGGGATTCCCTTCCTATAAATACTGCTCCATTCCCAGCAGAAAAACAATCCTCTTTGCACGAAATTTTTCAGTCTTTTCTTTCTCTCTCTAAACTTTCTTTCTCTCACTAAAACTCTTGATCACTAACATACTTAGTTCTTGTTTCAAGTGATCTAATCTATTCTTCTCATCTATTCCCTCTCATTCAAGTGCAAGAGAAGAACACTCGTATTCGTCAAGAAACAAAGTGTTAATTAGTGATATCTTCTCCTTTCTTCTAAGTACCAAACCTCTATTGTATTTATCTTGTGTATTTGTGTAATTCGGATATTGAGTAGATCCGATAGTGTAGATCTTGTGAGTGTACATATCTTGTGAAGTGGTAGATTGGTTCTAGCTAAGATTAGAACTCGACATTTAGCTTAGTGTCGAAATATAACGTAAGCGACGTGTAAACGGTTTTTCTGCCTACATGGAGCTTGTTGACATAGTGAAATCTCGAGTCGGATACTCGGGGAGTGGAGTGGGGCGAAGAGGTGCTTCGTAGCCGAACCACTATAAAATCTTGGTGTCTTGGTTTGGTTGTTTCTTTCCTTATCCCTTTACATTATTATTGTTGTTATTTAGTTTTCGTTTAGATAGTTATTGCTTGTTCATATTGTGATTTGATTGAACATATAACTCGGATCTATATATTTTTAAAAGTAAACTTTTAAACCGTAAAACAAACGTGTAAACTATTCACCCCCCCCCCCCCTCTCTATTTTCCACACACAATAAAACACTTCCATCTTTAAAACCCATTTGAATTATTTATGAAATCATAACACAAACATATAGGTGACATTTATTTTAAGAAAGAATGCATAAACAAGATCATGAAGAAACAAATCAAAGAAAAGAATCAAGAAATTGCTTACAAATGAAAGAAGAAAGTGAAGGAACCCTAGATCTATGAAATTAAACCAAGATCTTGAATAAACCCCAAAAATATTTGAAACCCTAACTCTTTGATTCTTGAATGATAAAGAATACCTCAACAATATTAACAGCGCGAACATACTTTTCTAATTCGCTCAAAACCGTAATGAAAAAAAAAGATTAAAATTTGGTTTTAAACAATCAAAATCATAAACTGATTAGAAATTAAAATCAACATACTTGTTTTCACCGGAACCAAAATAAAGAAAGAATTTGATCTGAATTTGAAAAATTGGAAATGATGGTGTCGTAATGAAGTAAAATGGAACTAAACCAATAAGTTCAATAGAAAGATGAGGATGCAGTAGAGATTAGTAGAAGAAATTCAAATTTCAAATTATTGATCAGAGAGCTCTGACATTTTTTTCACATGGCATTTGGTATTGGGACTTGGAAAACAAAAAACAACATTATAAAGTACAGAGTATTTAGTAATTTTATTTTAGAAAAATATTATATAAAGATAGATATGACATTACAAAAGAGAATACTGAGTATTATATAGCAACAAAAATTGAGAACATGACGCATAGGCAAATATAACCTCACTCAAAACTCACTTTTATAGAATTTATAGATTTATTTTAGAAAAATATTATATAAAGATAGATTCAAAAGTTACTTGCAAATTTATGGTGCTTTGATGGTGCATATTAGTACAGTTAAAATCAGAAATCCAAGCAGAAGAAAATGTCATGCTGACAGGCCAAGTGTTTTGAGATTGAACTTATAGGCAAGATGCCCTCACTCAAAACTCCAGTGTATCTTGTTTAATACTCAATTCGATTGATTTTAGTATGGCTAATGATTTGCACACTCATCATTTTGATTTGCACACTCCATACTGCGCTCTAACCAGTTGTACATTTATAAAATAATGCTTTGTCAGTTTGTACATTTGAGTGTATGGATAAAAAATAAGAGTGTGCCAATCAACTCCCTTTATAAATTGTCTGCTTTATTTGTAAACAAAACTTTTTGATAGATTTAAAAGTTACTTGCAAATTTATGGTGCTTTGATGGTGCATATTAGTATAGTTAAAATCAGAAATCCAAGCAGGAAAAAAATGTCATGTGACATGCCAAGTGTTTTAAGATTGAACTTTTTTTCTTATCCGTATGTCTTTAACACCGTATGCAGTTCACTTTTAGGTTTAAACATCTCAAAGAATTGTAATATATCAAAGGAATCGTAATGTGAATGAATTGTAATTTGTTAAAGGAATTGTAATTGTAATCTGAATTACGTAGTTGTAATGTGAATGAAATGTAATATGCAGTACTTATAATTCAAAATAATACACTAATAAGTAGTAGCTACTTATCAAAGACGACCATCTAATCAAAAAAAACTTTATGTAATATGCAGGTTTCTATATAGGCATGCGAATAAGTCATAGCTTTTATTGAATTATTCGAGCTTAAGCCCAAATCATAAAGACTTGTGAAGCTGGCGATTCAAGTTTGAGAATAGGCTAAGGTCATCTTAGATTAAAGCAATCTAGGAA
This sequence comes from Tanacetum coccineum, assembly GCA_026074375.1. NCBI lineage: Eukaryota > Viridiplantae > Streptophyta > Magnoliopsida > Asterales > Asteraceae > Tanacetum > Tanacetum coccineum. The sequence goes on along the minus strand of BQNB010020870.1, from coordinate 51,408 downwards.
CTAAGCAAACTCAATCAAGAATTTAGTAGTACTTAAGCTGAAGTATGACCCATATTATACATGAACTACCAGGCCCCGTAATTTATCTCGTTCATTTGTGAGCTACAAAGTTATCTTGGATTCGCGACATTTCAATATCGGCATTAACAATGTCGAAAATGTCTTCAATATAAGAAGATATGGCATCACTCGTTCTTGCTTCAGACAAGAGAGATGCCGTAAGGGGGGAAATAGATTAAGCACTAGACAAAAGTTAAAAAGAGGGATATGGTCATAAGAAGACGACGAGAAACTCGTTAATTATCTACGACGAGGTTTTAAAAGAGGAAGCTTTTCTTTGCAAGAAGCCACACTCGTAATCCATCTGCACAACAGCTAAACAAGTATAAAAGACCAGGAGTTATTTTACACGCAGTTGTTTAGTATGATTTCATTAACAATAGATGGGCACAAATAGCAAGTTACTTACCAGGAAGAACTGATAGTGCTGTAAAAAACTTCTGCAACTCTAATATGAAAAAGAAACTCGGTCAGTTCCAACTGCAAATGGTCAATGATCACGAGCGTCGTGTTGATCAAGAAACGGAAAATGAAGTTGATCTTCCTCCTCTTCCACCATCATTCAGAAGAGGGCATTTTGACCCGAAATTTAATCAAAATTGGTATCCGAACCATCTGATAATGCAAGCTAGAAGCAAGAGCGACAGCATGAATTTGATCACTACCAGTCATCCAAATATTCAGTTCATAGGTCATAACTTTAACAGTATTTGAACTCTCAAACTATGTATCGACAGTGATTTATGAACATACTACAAAACAATATTTGTATCCGAGTTATCTCGGATACAAATGAAGTATGAAAACAAACCAAGATTTCATATAGGATATTAACAAAGATCACGAGCCTCGTACAGTCTTGTGCAAGTGTACATGTTAGGAGTATCATACAACAATACAACAAACTAGAAACACTAAACATCTAAAGTGACGTTAAAACCAACTACTCGTCATCTTCATCTTCTTCAAATTCTTCCTCTTCATCATCCTCGTCGGTTTCTTCATCCACATCCTCGTCGATTGCTTCACCCACGTCCTCGTCATCAACTATAAAACCACCCAACGTTTCATCAGTTTCATCGTCATCGTCATCTTCAACATCAACGTCCATCGCATAACTCTTTGTAGTATCTTTACCACTTTTACTTGTACTCGCTCCCTTTTTGCTTTTCTTTTGGTCTTTTGATCTAGTCGAATACTTGGGTTTATTGTCATTTTTCAGTTTCTTAATCAATTCAGCGTCTTCCTCACTCTCACCCGTCCACACATCGTCATCCTCGTCATCATTCGCTCCACCCTTCTTCCTCTTTCGTCTTTTGCCTTTTTTTAGTTTCCTATCACTAACCTCATCTTCATCACTATCTTCCTCTTTATGTTCTTCAAGAAACCAATCCCAATTCCTAATGTCACGTATCATTTTCTTTGGGTAGTGATCAAACTCATGTCCGATCACTAAAAACTTGAACTCTGCATTCACCATTAGATTATGATCAGTAGATGTAGAAGAAATCAATAATAGCTTGTGGGGGTGGTTCAGCCCATAAGTGCCAAATAAGCAGGCGTTTGGACACGCATTATAAAAAGAGCTATCACAACTTGACCCGTCACTCTATATGCTAAATAAATAACAAGCTCTTCGGACATCACTTTAGTGATCATCACAATTCGAAGAACTGGCATAATTAGTGTAATCAAAACACTAATTTATTCCAAAACACTCTTTTATCGTATGGATGGCCATACAAGGTAAGCTGCAAACTCAAGATAGAATGAAAAAGTGGGGCAGTTATGATACGATGGTATGTCGCCCACTTTGCAAACAAGATGATGAAACTCATGATTCCTTATTTTTTCAGCTGCCCGTACTCTAATGCTATCCGGAAGTGTTTCCTATTCAGTAGTATGGATCCAAAATGAGCTGAAGTATTCCAGATATTTAGACTTCAATATCAGACACGGTCGAAAGTCATGTAAAAACACGTCTAAACATTGTTTCATTAAGTCACATGGATCTGGATTTGTAAATTGCACGGAAATGAGAAAGCATTGACGGTTGGTAAGTTGGTTATGGTATGCTGCAGCGGGGCTTGGAGTATGCTGATATGGGATGGTTTACTGTCAAATGTTGATTAGTCATTTTAGGCATGTTTTAGTCATCACAATCATTTCTCAAATTAGGGTGAGCAACGGGTCAAACCCGAACCGAAAACCAAATTTCAGAAAAATGTAAAACCGGAAACCGAAGTAAACCTAGCCAAACTGAAACCGAACCGAAGTTAACCTAACGAAACCGATTTAGATAGTTTAGGTGTATTTTTCTTGGTTTTGACCTGAACCGAGCCGAACCGGGCAAAACCAAAACCGAAAACCATAATTATACAAATCCAAAAACCGAACCGAATAAGGTCGGTTCGATTCGGTTTTCGGTTGATTTTGCTCGGCCCTATTTCTCATACAATAATGAATCATTCACAAATTAGGAAAATGATTCGGAGGCCTAAACATGTGAGTATGTGACTACTTTTGTGCCTAGAGGGATGTGGCAATGGTTTAGTGGTTTGTGAAATTGTGGATCCCTATGCCGTCTCCAATAGAAGGCTACCAATTAGGCATGTCAGTCAATGTTCCAAATATTTCATATTTTCAGTTTAAGCTATTTGCAAGCAACAAAGTTAATATTTATACAAAATTTAACATAACCGGACCCGACCGGACCAAGGACTAAAAATGATAAAAAAAGGTAGGACCGAGGACCGGATACAAATATGTAAGTCCGGTCTGGTTTCTTGGTCATAACGCTCAGCCCTAACCCACATATACATAAAAACTTATTGCACACACTAATTAATGCAACTATACACCGTCACGGCTATGTGCAGGTAATCATCTAGTGCTAAAAGGTATACACAAAATATACTAGTAACATTTATTCACTATTGTTCCACGCCAGTGACACCGATTTCATTTCTTGCATTTGGCACCGGCCACTCGTATGGTGGTGTCCACGTCGATTTGGCACCCCATTCTCGTGACCATACCATTTGCTCTAACTAATGTTCCTAGTTTTGCCAAACATATGCTATAAGGTATACACAAAGGGGGTGTTTGTTTCGGCTTATATAGTCAGGTTATAGCTTATTTCGTTTTGGCCTTATGTTTCAAAAACTCACATTTTTGCGGACATAATGAACTTATACAGGCCGAAAATTTTAAAAAATAAGCCATAAGCCGAAAGAAAGCGTAGTAACATTTATTCATACAAAAACAAACCTTTAACAGGATCAAGAACATCTTCTGATACATTTTGTGCCTCAAGAGAGATGTGACAATGGTTTAGTAGTTTGTGAAATTGTGGGTCCCTATGCCGTCTCCAACATAAGGCTAGCATGTCAATCAATGCTCCAAAAATTTCATATTTTCAGTTTAAGTTATTTGCAAGCAACAAAGTTAACATATTTTATACAAAATTTAACATTTGCATAAGACCTGACCAAGGACTGAAAATGACAAAAAAAATTGACCGAGGACCAGACCGAAATATGTCAAGTGCAGATTTGTTGGTCATAACGCTCAGCCCTACCCACATATACATAAAAAACTTATTGCACACACTAATAAATGCAACTATACACGTCGCAGCTATGTGCAGGTAATCGTCTAGTGCTAAAAGGTATACACAAAACATACTAAAAGGTTGACTTTTTTGAGTTTTGATGATGACACGTTGATATAATACGTGGCGTGGAGTATTTGTTTTGAATTTTTGGTAAAAAAGACATGGGTGAGCAGAAAAACCGAAAAAATTGAAAACCGAACCGAACCGAACCGAAACAACTAAACCGAATTAATAACCGAACCGAATTTTTTCAAAACCGAATCGAATCAAACTACGAATTCGGTTCTTGGGTTGGATATATGTTTGACAGTCTGAACCAAAAACAGAATTTATATAAATATATATATTTATATATAAAAAAAGATAAATAAAATTTTATCTTAATATAAAAAAACATTTTTTATGCTTAGAAATATTTTTTTTCTAAATATTTATGTATTTTTTTTCTTTTTTTAAATAATCCGGGTTATTCGGGTAAACCCGAAAACCAAACCGAATTCAAATTCGGTTTTTGGTTCAGTTCGGTTGAATTCTGGTTCGGTTCCGCTCAGTTTTCGGATTAAAAAAAATTAACCGAACCGATCAACGCCCATAGCGGGCTAGCGGTTTTGGTTACTTTGATTCTTTTTTAACTAAAGTTATGTATGGGCTTATCATACTATCATGCCCTCGCTGGCTGGGCTAGGTGTAAATGGATTAGATGGCTGACAAGTTATTTGAAATCCATTTGTATTGGAGCCAGTTTGGTGATTCCATACCATTATTATTGTTATTGACTTTATGAGTATGGAGTGGATGTATTGCGGTTTTGGGTTGTTTTGAATTTTGTAAAAAAGACATGGAGTGAGCAAAAAACCAAAAAACCTGAAACCGAACCGAACCGAACCTAAACAATTAAAACCGAATTAATAAACCTGAACCGAATTTGTCAAAACCGAATTGTCAAAACCGAATCAAAGATTATGATGTCAGACACTGTTATTTGAAGATCTGTATCATACAATCATCCCACACAGCTGTCCTTGGTAATGTGGTAAAAGGATTAGATGGCTGACAAGATTATTTGAAATCCATTAGTATTCATACGTTCCGTTTAATCGTATTGTACTGTTATTCTATAACGGTTAAAATAATTTAAGTAATCGAAAATTACGACATGAAATATATAAAAGAATGTCATAAAAATATTAATGTCATGAAAAATTCCAGTAATCAGTGACTTTTACGAAATAGATGAGCTTCGAACGATTTACGTCAGAAAAAATCACATGAAGTTATAAAATCAAACAAGTTCATTTATTATTTTTCAAAAATCATGTATGATTTTAATGAAAACATGTTGTGATTTATGAAAAACATGTGTATTATGAAATCCACGTGATTAAAATAAAACAAATCATATGTGAATTTATAAAAAATTGTTTCATGCACTTAAACTTGTTTCTTCTTCTACGTTATTATGCACGTTAATGTACGGTTTAGCTTTTAGGTTTCGATTCGGAATGATTTAACAAAAACGACCTACGTTACGATGATGTACAAAGGATCGCGATGCTATTGATATATGTTATAAGACATGCGAATAACAAAACTCGAAACCGAAAAACCCGAAACAACTCAAAACTGTGTCTTCTTCGTTGAGTAAACTCAACCCGCGAACCCTAATATCAAACCGCTATTTGAATGAACTCAAATCGCTAGTAACCTTTACTCAACTATGGTGAAGTCAAACTGCTTAAGTTGATTGGTCAAACTTGGATCAAACCGCACTTTCTGTTGTATCAAATCGCACGTTGCTTTGTGTCAAACCGCACATGTAGTGAATCAAATCGAACCTTAAGTTGATCAAACCGCAGGTGACAATGGTGAATCAACCCGCATGTGACAAAAGGTTATGGAGGAAAATCCCCAAACCTCAGAGAGTGTGTGGTCAAACCGCAGTTTACCCGAGCTAAAACAGCATAAGCAAGAATCAAACCGCATATGTATTTTGTGCCAAACCGCACCTTTTTTAGCTCAAACTGCAACTTTGGTTTAGTCAAACCGCATATTTGGTTTGCTCAAACCGCAACTTTGGTTTAGTCAAACCGCTACCATTTGTGGAGCCAACCGCTATATCATAAACAAACTGCCACTTCCACAAAATATCCAGATTTTTTTAAAAAAAGATAAAATATGTTTGAAATAGGCTATGAAAATAGGCAGTTATGTAGCTTAATAGGTGTTAAACACGAAAGTACAAACGGATTTACAAAAAGAAGCTTAAACAGTGAATAAGCTCGAAATAAGCTAACGTGTACATAAGCTAAAAACTACGAAAACAAGCTGTTTAAAAGCCGAATAAGCTACAACCTATATTTCATATTAAGTTAGTGTTTGTTTTCTTATGAAAAGTTGTGGTATTTTTATAAATAAGCACTTTTAAAACAAATAATCCGAACAAAAATAAGCTGTAAAAATTTTAAGCTATATTAAAAAAAACTATGATATTTAATAGGTCTAACCGTTTAAACAAATAAGATCTAGACACTTTTTAATCTATAATTAACCTATAAAACTATAGCCTAAGAACTCTGTGTGTGTTTGTGAGGAAAGAAAGGGGCGCGGGAAGAATATGTGAAAAAATAGACGATTTTTTATAAATCCTAAGGCTGAAATGACAGCTATGCCCCTTCTATCGATTTTTTATTATGTGCAGAACTTTACAGAACTATTTTAAAGCAATTTAGACCGTTAGATCATTTAATCAATGGTCATTAATGCATGATGGCATTTATGTAATAATTGAAATTAAAATTTGGCTGAAAATGTATAGATAATGGTATAATTGGTATTAAACATAATTAAAAAAGTGTAATCGTAACTACTTCCCAAATAATGAAACAATCAATATCATTTATTTTTGAAAGTTTCAAAATGAAACAATCAATATCATTTATTACCAAATAATGAAACAATCAATATCATTTATTTTAGAAAGTTTCAAAATAAATCGTATAATTTATTTTAGGGAGTTTCAAGAGTATAATCTAAATCTAGATATATAATTAATACAAAATAAATCATGTCATTTATTTTAAGAAGATTTATAAAATATGTTCCAAAATAAAAAAACATACATGTTTCACAAATAAAACATAAATGTTTCACAAATAAAACATACATGTTTATCTCATTATAAACCATTCATGTTTCATAATTAAAAGAGCAAATATGTTCTAAAATGAAAAAACATACATGTTTTTAATAAAACATACATGTTTCACAAAAAAACCTACATGTATCTAAATTAAAGTACATACATGTTTAAAAAACACTTTTTAATTGAAACTACTATTATAAAACATGTATGTAAATCGTGTCATTTATTATCAAAGAATAAATGGTATAATTTTTATCAGATAATAAATCGCATCATTTATTTTAAGGAGTACAATCAATACAAAATAAATATAGGAATACAATCAATATCATTAATTATGAAAGAATAAACAGTATCTTACAATCAATATTATTAATTATCGTGTCATTTATTATAGGGAGTTTCAAATTTGAAAAAAAACTATGTTTATCTAAAATACCCAAAATATCCCTAGATAATAAATTGAATTAAATAAATAGAAAACAATTTATTAAATTCTGATTGGTCTAAAATAGTTCTGTATAACACTTCACTATATATATATATATATATAGATTAAACTATCACTTATATAATTATATGCCATGAAACTCCAAGTGCGACGCAAAATATTCAT
>BQNB010020870.1:0-39912 GCA_026074375.1 Tanacetum coccineum | reverse complement strand
CTTTTTTAAACATTTGACCAAAAAGCTAAAATAAGACTTTTTTGAAAAGACACTTTTTATGAAAAGCACAATTAAGCACAGAAATAAGCTAAAAGAGGTGACATAAGGCTTAAAGCTTTTTAATACTAAACTCAAATTTGAAAGTAAGCTTCTAAAAGCTTAACTTAAGGTCAAGCAAGCCAAAAACACCTTAAAATAAGCAATATTTATAACTAGAACTTTTTATGAAACTTAATATTAAGCTCAGAATAAGCACTTGAAACTAGCAGATTAGATTATTAAAACTCTAACTTGTTTAGGGACTGTTTGCCTTTTAAGACTCATTAAGCATCAAATAAGCTGAACACAGCAAACTTCCTAGACCTAATAAGCAAATGAGACTGAAAATGAGCAAAAAGATAAGCTGGAAAGCAATAGATAAGCTAAAAGACATCAGACCTTAAAGAAGGATTTAAGGACTTAAGCTACTTTTTGAGCTAACTTAATGAACTAATAAGCCAAAGGCACAAGCTAAAGATGGAAAACAGATTGAGATTAGGACTCAAAGAACACAAATAATCTGAAAATTAGATTATAAGCTAAACAAGTAAGCTAGAAAATGACTATGCATATGACAGACTTCACTAATTTTTTTGTGACTTTTTAGAATGAAATGACATTTTTGGCAGCTATAAATAAAGACTCCAAGAGCAATTTGACATACTGGAAACTTAAAATAGATTAACTAGACTACAATAAGGTAAATAAAACTAAACTCAACTCAAATTAAGCCAAGAAAGGACCTTAAATGGCCTGCTCAATCAGACCCCTAAAGAACAAACTTAAAATCTCCAAATTACATAGCTATTTTTGAACAAAAGAACTTTAAAAGACTTAACCAAGCAAAATGATTTTAAAAGCAGATGACAATGATGCAGTAGACACTCCTTTGGACACAAAAACTACAACTTAAATAGGCTTTTGAGTAAATTGACAATTAAGCTTTTTGAGCAAACTTTAAAACTGCATACCTAAACACTTGATAACACAGACTTGAAAACTTAACAAAAACAACTCAAAACTTATTGAAACTATCTTAAATACTAACTTAGAGCTTAAGCAAATTGATTAGGGAACCAAAATCAGACTACACTTGATTTTATCAAGTTGAATATCCTTATCCTAAACACCCCTTTAAACTATGAAAACTCATTTGAAGCCAAAAACTAATCTCAAAAAGCTATAACATCTAAAAAAATAGATTGAGCATTTTGATTATGAAGACCAAATAAGCATCTAACACTATGCAATAAGCACTAGACAATAAGAAACCCTAATAAGCAGTTTAGACTTTTTTCAACAGTTTATATGAAAAACTCATTCCACAAGACTTATAAGCTGAAGTTATAACCTTTAAGCATCAATAAGACATAATAAGCCAAATTAAGCAGAGATAAGCAATGAATAAGCAAATATTAAATAAGCTGTAAAAAGAAATTGAGGACTCACTTCTTATTGATTAATCCTTGATGGTACAATGCTTGGAAAGTAAATTGACAATATTTAAAAGACAGATAACATGAAAACAAAACTGTAAATAAGCAATAAGCTGTCCTGAAAACTATATACTTTTTGTGTGAATTCCATCTCCTATTTATAGGGGAATGGTGTGAGTTGAAACTGCAAGTCTTTAATCCTTCAATATCATTCCATATTTGTTTATGGAAAGCTCTAATCACAGCCAGTAATGAAAAAGGAACCAAAACTCCACTTTTTTATTGAATAAACTTGGGGTTACAATGCTTTGGAAAGGTAAAATAACAAATATTTAAAAAGCAGAAGACATGAAAATAAGCTGTAAATAAGCAATAAGCTATAGTACTCCTAAAACTAGATGTCCTTCAATGTGTGATTTCGTCTCGCTTTTATAGGGAGAGTCTTGTGCTTATCTTTGTGAGGAGGGTCTGTCAATCACCTTTAAAACCTCCAATCATTCCATATTTACTTATGGAAAGTTTAAATAATTAACATTAAAATCGCCTTTGACCTTGTTCTTATCCCATATGCGTCATTTTGTCTTTTTCGACCAATAGAAAGCCTCGAATGTGACTCTGTCAATTCGTCCAATAAGAGATTGCCACGTGGCTCTGGCGTGTGTCAGGGGTGTGTATAAGTGTTTTGTGATCGAATTGCAACACTAGAGAAGGGGTCTAGGCGTGGCTTTGGCCTTCCCGCCCTTTTCGGGCTTATTAATTATATTTCAAAAAGGAAGGGAAAGGGTAACTAGGTTAAGTTAGGGACTATTGGTGAAATTGTGTTGAGGACTAACGGTGTTAGGGTTTGGGACTGTCTGTGTTAGTCTCTAAGGAATAACGGTGTAATTGGTTTAAACAGACTCATGGTTGGGCTGTTAAGGGATTTTAGGCTTGTTTTGGGCCATTTGGTTATATATTGGATATTATTGATTTTGGGCTTTTATTTTTTTTAAGGCTTTTGTATAAAAGGCATAATGGGTTGACTTGGGTTGGGTTGGCCCACTAAGATGCATGCGCCTTCGGTTTCGGTTTTTTCACGCTCTTTCCAATCCCGTGCTCGGTTTTGTCCGGTTATTGCCTTATTTTTGTCTTTTTGTGAATATCCGTTACCTGCACAGTAAATAACACAAAACAAGCATATATTTGGCATTTTATGTCCGTTTTTGGTCATTTAAGTTTATTTTATTGAGTTAAAGGTATTTGTATTTAAGCACATACCAAAACCCCTCATACTAAAATATTGCTGTATCCTCACACAATGAAATAAATCCATGTTTAGAAAACCAAAAATTCCAACCCCCTTAAATTAAATACCTTGAAAAGTAGGAAAGTGTAAAATTAAAAGGGATTAAGAAATTACTAGTTTTTTAAACACTCCCCGTTTACCATTTTCTTTCTTGCACACATTTTTCTTATTTTTCATTATGTATAACATGCTGGACTTCCATTATTGATCATAACTTTTAGGATCACTGAATAAGAAACACCTCAATCCTAAGGTACCCTAGAAGGATAAATTCATCGTCTTTGATTTTTCACTTATTCCCAAACTAAGATTAAAAACGAAATCATTGTTAATTACAAGTTGGGATGCTAACGCTACTCATATTTGCAATTTGTGTAAAACTTCTCCTCCCAAAAGATATTATATATTAAGGTGTGTGTGCTCAATTTGAATTTTGACCATCCAACCTACATTTTTAGATAGTTATAACCTTTCCAAGTTTCACGTTTCACTTTTAGTTATATGAATTCAAAGGTGAGATTGTCCCATGTAGCAACAATTTTTCTCGGTACATCCCAACCTCGTCGGCTAAGTGACCGGGCTTTTGACACCCCACAGAGAATAATTTGTCGAGACTCTCTGAATTTTAAACCCTTTACTGAAATTTTTCCGTAAAACTTAGTAAGTTTATAACTCGAAGCAAGCTAATTCCTCCAAAATCAAGACATTGTAGGTAAGTTAATTCCTTTAGAGTGACTTTCTTCTCGGAACCTCCCGACCTCATCGGTCAAGTGCCTAGGCTTTTGACACCCCACAGAGAATACTGATCAAAATTAACAAACGTTCGGTTTCAAAATTTTGTAGGGATTAACAAGTTTAAGTTCAAAATTTAGAAAAAGTCATTTTCCCTTTATTTATTAAACAACATATACTAGCAACATTATTATATTTTTCACATCATTTCCATTTTTTTTACATTTTTTTTCATCAATTTTTTTGACAATTATATTTACACCGTATACAGGGAAAATTTCTTTTTAGAAAATTAAAACATATTTTGATCAAAAACTCTTATTTATCAATTCATCGATAAAGCTTTTTATTCTAAAAATGTTGATCTTAACGGACTTTTAAGAGTGATAAAACTCTAACTTGTCTTTAAAAAAGAGCACGTATTATTAGTCATTTTAGAAGCTACTGGGAGAAAAAGCTACAAATTACACTCATGAGCTTTTAAGATTTCCAACTAATCCTTGCTTAACATTCCAACTTATATTTAACTCTATCATTTTTCGTTATTCGCAAATTTAAAATATTTAATAAAAAGATCCGTGAATGCTTATCCAAATAAAATTAAGCTTTGCATATTTAAAGTGATTTATGGAAACTTGCAAAATCTTGGCATTTTGAGCTAGAATTCGCATTTTAAAGCTTCTTGTATAAAAGACTAGCAAAAGCTTATACATTTATAAAGGTTAAGGGAGTAAGCTAGAGCTCAACATGCTCGGTCAAGTCAAAAATTATTCTTATTCTTACCAGCGGAAAGTCAACATTTGTGATAAAAACTTATTTTATTTTTGCAAAATTTTTAAATTTTAGCCTAAAATCACATTTTTTTTGTATTTTCTTGGTAAAACGGAGTTACGTGAAAGACATAGACAAATGCAAGTGGGATCAAATCGATAGATTCCCCCCTCATACTGAACGATACATTGTCCTCAATGTGGGGGTTGCCAATCCCCTCATACTAATTCCAAAGTATATTCCTAATATAAAAGGGAATCTCACGTAAATCTAAAGCCGTTTATTAATTATGCCAAAGATTAAACGTTAGTCAATAAGATCAAGGATATAGGATTCCCAAAATAAGCATACAAAGGAATGAAGACCGAGTGAGCGTTGGAAAAAACTACGAGCACGAGAGTCTTCATAATCTGGGTAATCCTGACAAATCATCACAGACAACAAAACATAAGATTGGAAGAGGCGAGCCCCCTCACGTCACACTTATTAGAAAATAGACAGAAAACAGAAACACGGGTTGCCTCCCGAGAAGCGCTTTATTTTTGTTAACCGAGTCGTGAGCTTGACTCGACCCTTTATACTTGAGCTGGTCAAGGAGGGTAGAAATGGAGATACGGGACATCCAAGATTGGCATGTCCCATCCATAGATCATCATCGGGCTTTCATTAAGGAAATTATGAATGATCTTGAAAGCTTTAAAGCCCCGATGAGATAAAAGATGAGGAGATTTCTCCTCTTTTGAAACAAGAATTCCAGGATTGAAAACTTTGTGTTAGGTATTAGAAAAAGACTCGGTCACCCCGTGTATTTTACTGTTTTATATAGCTCGTAGTTTTATAGTTAACAGTACGTTTTTCGGTTTTAAGTCGGTGGACTGGACTTCAATAGATATTCTCGGATCGAAAGTCTTGTTTCTAATTCCTGAAGGAAAAGATACAACAAGATCAGATCCGCTAAAATCAGTAGAAAGAGTGAAGTCCATATCCTGACAAATGGTGGGATGGGTGGGTAAAACATTAGGCATATGAACTCTAGGTTCTCCAAAAATATCTTCCACAACGACTCTAGTCAACTCGCCCAGATCGGGCTCATATTCAAGAAAAAGATTATCCTCTTCAGAATCATAGCCGTCACTATCAATACCCGGTGGTATTGAGTCATCCGTAACAAGAAATATATCAATCTCCTCCATAAGAGAGTCACTATCCTTCATGGGGATAGAAGACGAGGAGAAAGATTCGATCATGGCATCAGAAATTTCAGAATTAAGTTCTTTCGGAGGTCGAGGAGATGAGTTATCATATAATAACTTCTTAATAAGACGAATATCTTCCTTCGGATCAAAGTTGGTTTCAGCAATTCCTGATGGAATTGGATTGATAAGAGCGAGCTCACCGGCGAACTCCTCGAGAAGGAAATCAATCTTAGTGGAAGTTATCACGGTATCTTTATTACAAAATGATTCTATAAGATCGGACTCTGCATTAAAGTGATGCGGATCTATCTTAGTAGAAATGATTTCTTCATCAAAAAGAGGGTTCGAATAAATTTTGAAATTTTCCTTCGGAACGTCCTCAGAAAGTGACTCGTCATCACTAGAGGTATAATCATCATTAGAATCGAAGAGCGGATTAGAGAAAACCTCAGAATCATTGTTAAAATCAGGAGAATTATAACAAAAAGGCAAATCATACTCGCTTACGTAATCAGATAAATCCTCGAACTCACTTGGGGTTTGGACAAGGTCCTCAATACTAGACTTTATTAGTTCGTCCGATTCCGTTTTCGGAATGGTGTCAAGATGCTCATCCTCCGTTATGAGAGAGTTCGTAATTGGCGAGTCAGATGCGATTGCTATAGGGGAATTCTTATAAAAGTCTCTCATTTGAATAGAACACTCCTCGTCGTCATCATAGCAAATGGGAGGCTTCCAATATTAAGGACTAACTTGAGCCGCCTGCTCTTCTGCACTACGCTTTTCTTCTTTTCTCTGCTCTGCTTGCTTTTGCCGATGAATTTCAGACATTTTTAGCATCATTGTTTGCACACCCTTATAGTGCTCCTCGATTATTTCTGTGATACCATTTTCTTCCGAAGGTTTATGAACGACGGGATATTGTGGGGGTTGATATTGGTCAAGACTCGAAGAATTATAGCAAGGAAAATCTTGATTCATCGGTTGACACTCAAAAGTCGCATAAGGACCCCCGCAATTATCACAACAAAGAATTGTTGTTGAAAATTAGGTAAAGTTTGTGGAAAATTATTGTCAAAGTCTTGATTGTAACACGGGTTTGAGATAATCGAAACTTGTGTTGGGCAATCGTAAGCAGCGTTCCCACATGACTCAGAAGAGTAAGTTTGGGGTTGTGGAAGTGATTTGAAAAAATCATTGAAAGAAATCGGTTTCGAATCATTATCGAATGATTTTTCAGCTTCACCACAGCATATAGCACAACGTTCATCCATATAATTCCATTTACACCCACACAAGTACATTGTTGATAATATAGACCACCAAACGGACCCCCACACTTAAAACAACACCGTCGGTTGTATGACGTCAAGAGAATTAAACAAATGGGGATAAGAAAAACAATTTTAAAGGAATTTTTTTTATTTATTAAAGACAAACACAATATTTTTGGTAACCGGAAGTCAAATTGCCCACGGTAGCTCTTTAGAAAAATTTGCAAAGGAGCGGAGGAGCGGGAAAGCGCGATGCTATTAAAAACCTTCTCCTTTCGGGTCGAAGTTCGTTGGATCAACCCTCCTTGTACCCCTCTTGTAGCTTGTAGTTCCAAAGGTGAGCCGATTATAACAAATGACAACTCGATTTCTTTTGTTGTTTTTTAATTTTTTTAGATTTTTGATTACTTTATAATATTTTTTATTTTTTTATTTTTTTTTCGAAAATATTCACAAAAACAAGAATAACTTCCGAGGAAGGATCTTCAAAAAACAATCTTCAAACGATAACTTGAAATTCGTAACACAGCCTCCCCGACAACGGCGCCAAAATTTGATCGATGTCAATAGTCTATATATATATATATAATATAGGCGAACCGGCAAATCACTTTTAACAAGCGACAAACCAACTCACAAATAAAATATAATTCCGAAAGTATCGATTTCGAAGGTAACCCCTTCTAGTCATTTCCCGGGTCGTTTTTGTTCCAACGAGGCGTGAATTGAACTTCGAGTTGACGTTTTTAATCGGGATTTTAAATAGATTAAGATCTTTGATTTTGTTTCTAATTCTACAAATATAAATGCAAAAAAACAAGCAAAGAAAAGCAACAATTAAAGCAAACACAAATTAAGGACGAAAAACGTTAACGGGATTTAAGTAACGAACCCTAAAAACCTAAAACTTCAAATTTTAACTCTAGAAAAGCAAATTTAATTTTTAAGAGACCTAAATGATAAAAGAAAATTTTAGAAAAAAGAATTATATTTTTTTGACTTTTATTTAATTTATTATGAATTAAAAACACTTTTAATCTAAAAATATTATTAAAAATACTAAACTAATTTATAAAAAAACTAAAAAAATTATGAAAAGTACTTTAAGTTATGAAGAATGCAAGAAAAATAAGACTTTTGAAAAACTGCTTATAAATAAGCAGTAAATAAGCAAAACAGCTTATAAAGCTCATTGACTAAGAACCCTTATATATTTAATAATGCAAATGAGGAATGAAAAAGACCCAAGGGAATGTTGGTAGTGGGAGGTGGGGATGAATACGTATGTGTGTTAAAGGAAAGAACTTTTTATAAAACTTATTAATAAGCCAGGAAAAATAAAAAAAATGACAGTTTAACTAATTTGGACTTGAAGACACTTAGCAAACTGTTTGATTAATTGGACACAATAAGCAAGTAAGAAAAGAAAATAAGCTAAAATAGACTTATAGGCCAACTAATATGCACTAATGACTAAGGATTTATCAACAAAATTAAGCTGATAAGCACAAAAACACAAATGGATGACTGATTAATCTAAAGGGCTATAAAATGGATTTTGTCAAAGTTAAAGCTTAAGATTTAAGTCACTTAACTCTCCTAATAAGTAATCAAACCCAAACATATTAATAATGAACAATAATCAACACATAAAAGCAAAAATTTAGCAAATTGAAAGAGAAATAGGCTAGAAAAAGACTATTGAAAACTGACAAATAAAGTCAGTATATGCTGACTCTTGTTTTTCTAAAGGACACACAAGCTAACTTAAGACCTACGAAAAGCTATCTAAAAGATGATATAAAAACTTAAAAAGGCAAAACAGATTTAGCTTGATGTATAAGCTACTAGTATTCTTGAACTCAGACCTTAAAATAAGCTTAATCTAATCAAACTTAGCTATTGAAAATGGGATTTTAAAACTTTGGAAATTGACTTGAAGGTTTGGACAGATTTTTGACTAAGACATAATTATAAATGTTCACTTATACTTCTGCTTAATAGACTCAGAAACTAGCATGAAAATGACAACAACTAGCCACTAATCAAAATCTAAGCTAATAAGCTGAAATATCAAACAAAAGCACCTCAGATTCAAAGAACATATAGAGAATACCTTAAAACTAAAATTTAAAACTTAAAAGCTTATCAAAACAGATTATATGACTTATTTAGAGCTTATAGAATTTGTATTAAAGACCAAAGTAAAGTCAAGCAGCACTAACCTTGGTTAATGCAGCTGTCCCAAACACACCTTTAGAGCTTCAAATTTAATTTTAAGCTTAATTAGAACTGTTTTACCCTAGGCTTTTTGAAAACAAATTAATAACTAATTAAATTACGCATTAATAAGCACTTTCCAATCACTAATAAGCTTTAGTTAATAAGCAAATAGAATAAGCAGTTTTAAGCATATATAAGACAATTTTTATGTAAACTTTGGAATTCTTAAAAACAGATTATAATAAGCATAAAACTAAATCAAATATGAAACCTAAGGACTAAATAAGAAGTGAATAAGCACTCTAATAAGCAAAAATAAGCAAAACTTAAAATAAGCTAAAAATGAAAAATTTTGAATCACACCTTTGTCCTTGTTTAAACAAAGACTGTGTAGAGCAATTCTACAAGCTAATAAGCACCCAATAAGCCCTTCCCTTTTTGGCTTATCATCCAAAAAGCTTACAATTCATGGAACAGTATTGAAAATCAGAACTTGATTTTTTATTAAATAAACTTGAGTTACAATGCTTGAAAAGGTAAAATGCTTAAGTGAAAAGCTTAGAAACAGGGAATTGAATACAATAGAAAACTGGAAAAGAAAAAAAACTAAAAAAATGATAGATCCCTTCATTCATGAAATCTTCCCCTATTTATAGGGTAGTCTTGTGCTTATAGTGAGGAAATCTGTCAATCATCTTTAAAACATTCTAAAATTTCTTATGGAAAGCAATATCACAGCCAATCAATCATTAAAACTGTCCATGAATGCTTTTGACTTTCCCTAATTCCTTGTCGTGTTTTCTTTATCCAATAGCAAGCCTTGTATATGCCCACGTGGCACTGGCGTGAGTCAGAGAGCGTAGGAGAGTGGGATTGCGTTCGTATCAATGGAAAAAGGATTTTGCTGGGTTTTGGGCTTTCCCGCCCTTATCGGGATTAATTTATTATTATTAAAAAATTGGGATAAAGGGTAACGGTGTTAAGGTGTAGGACTAACGGTGTAATTTATTGAGGACTAACCGTGTTAAGCTTAAGGACTAACGGTGTAAAATCTAGGGCCTCTGGTGTAATTGATTGTAACAGGGTTATGGTTAAGGCTGTTAGGGTGTTGGACTTGGGCTTATGTTAGGCCGGTTTGGTTTATTTTAGGTTTTGGGCTTTTTTTGTTAGCTGTTGATATAAAAGGCTAAGTATAGATGGCATAATGGACTGACTTGGCCCATTAACTTGGGTTTGGTTGGCCCACTAAGATGCATATGCTTTCGACTTCGGTTTTCCATGCTCTTTCCAATCCTGTGCTCGGTTTTGTCTGGTTTTTGCCTTGTTTTTGTCTTTTTGTTGATATCCGTTACCTGTACAGTAAATGAAACAAAACAAGCATATATTTGGCATTTTAAGTCCATTTTTGATCATTTAAGCTCGTTTTATTGAGAAAAAGGTATGTGTATTTAAGCACATACCAAATCCTCTCATACTAAAATATTGCTGTGTCCTCACGCAATGAAATAAATCCATGTTTAGAAAACCAAAAATTTCAACCCCCTTAAATTAAATACCTTGAAAAGTAGCAAAGTGTAAAATTAAAAGGGATTAAGAAATTACTAGTTTTTTAAACACTCGCCATTTACCATTCTCTCTTGCACACATATTTTTCTTATTTTTCATTATGTACAACATGCTGGACTTCCATTATTGATCGTAACTTTTTGGATCACTTAATAAGAAGCACCTCAATCCTAAGGTGCCCTAGAAGGATAAATTCATCGTCTTTGATTTTTCACTTATTCCCAAACTAAAGCTTAAAAAGGAATTCATTTGTTATTTCATGTTGGGATGCTAAGCTATATATTGCAATTTGTGTAAAATTTTCCTCCCGACTAGATATTTTTATAAATTATGGTGTGTGTGTCAGTTGAATTGTGACCATCTAAACCTACGTTTTAGTAGGTTATATCATTCCAAGTTTCACATTCCACTTTTAGTTATATGAATTCAAAGGTGAGATTGACCCATGTAGCAACATTTCTTCTAGGCACATCCCAACCTCGTCGGCTAAGTGACCGGGCTTTTGACACCCCACAGAGAATTATTTGTCGAGACTCTCTGACTTTTGAACCCTTTACTAAAATTTTTCCGTAAAACTTAGTAAGTTTATAACTCAAAGCAAGCTAATTCCTCCAAAATCAAGACATTGTTGGTAAGTTAATTCCTTTAGAGTGACTTTCTTCTCGGAACCTCCGTCGAACACTAAAAGCGGTTTTAAAATGGCCAAGTTATGGCGAAATAAATTTTGGAACACTTTTTGGAAAAATACTTATTTAAGGTGCTGATTGGAAATTAAAAAGAGGTTTTCAGACACTTTCGGACATATTTGAGCTTTTATAACATTGGCGAAACGTATATAGACACTAGTATATTAAGTGGAAACTTTGAAAACGTCACAAATATATTGTCAGGATTTTTAAAACGGGAAACTTCTAAAAATAGTAACTTTTGATATTTATTACCGAGATGGACTTGGAAGTTAGGCATTTAGGTTTAAGTAGTGCATTTTCAGATCATGGAATCATCAAATATTAGGGGACGGTATTAACATCCTGAAACTTAGAACTTTTCTTAAATAGTAACTTTCCAAAAATAGAAACTTTTCCTAAAACATGGTGTAATGTAACTATAAACCCTATACTTTCCTATTGACACATTTTACTATATAAACTAAAGTGCAAACACTTATGGATGTCTATTTTACTTACAAGCATATTATCCGATGTTTCGTATTTATTTCTTGTTTCTAAAGCGCGTCTATTACTTAGGTCGCAGTTAGAGTTGTTCGTTATAGTTATTTACTTCGTTGAATATCTTGCTCACTACTTGCTTAAGGTGAGTTCATAGCCCCACATTTATACTACTTTGCTTTACTCTTTGGGGTGAGAAACATTGCTTGATTTTAAACATTAGACACAAATGCTTTACGTTTTTCCCAATCTTGTTTACGTGTTAGCTAAGTAGAATTGAAACTTGTATCCCTGAGTTATCATGAACCGTGAGTTACTTATGATCAGTTTGATTGGTAAGTGAGCGCGAGTGTTGTAAATAGATCTATTGGGACTAATATTCCCCGTCCATGTAAGTACCTCTTACAGGATCAACGGACGTATACCATGTCGAGTAATACGGTGAAGCGCCATGTTGGCACCCATCAGGGTAAGTTTATTAAGCATTTTTCATGCTTCTATTACATTTAGCATCGGTGTCGTGAGCTTAGTGCAACGTAAATGCCTTTTTATGTGATATTGTATCTATTATAATAGTCACATGCGTTTTGCAATATTTCTGGTCCATTCTTATATCAAATTCAAACCTATGAATTCACCAACTTTATGTTGACGTTTTAGCATGTTTTTCTGAGGTGCTTAGCTGCGGATGTCTTTGCTTGCTTTATGGTATTTCCATGCTTTGGGCCATTTTTCAAGACTTGTTAATATCTATGTTAACATCGTTGTCATACTTTAAAAACCTTTTATTCGTTTCCGCATATTATCTTTAAACCTATGTAAAACTTTAACTCTTTTATTTAATGTAACGATGTTGGATTTATAAACGTACCCTTAGAGGTCGTTCTTTGTATCTTGTGTGATGTACATTATGACATCACGCCCCCGGACACGTGTTTTCGTCCATGCCCCATTTGGGGGTATGACATGACAAATGCAGAGAAATCAAATGAAGTATCATTGAGATCATCAAATGAAGTGGGAGGTTCTTCAGCACGTGCAACTTGACTAATCCAGGTCTGAGGAGGTCGAAAGTCAACTTGTTATCTCTTACTCCAATCAAGATCAGGAGTTGGAGGTCGCTCAGTATCTTTGAACATTTATCTTTGGTAACTCCTTGTTAGCAAGTTGTCTCATCATTGTCTCCCGTGATGAACTCTTGATCTTGTTATATGCCTGAGTCTTCAACAGTATGTTGGCTCCTATGCATGGGCAGACTTTACAGAAGACTTATGCTCAAGATTGGTGAGATCTTTAGAGTGCATGAAGAGTTTTTTTTCTTTGACCTATGAATCTCTTGATGGTGATGTGTCGTTGTGTGGTGTTATATTTTTATAATTTATGTTTAAATTTATATTTGCCGACTTAACCAAAAACAACACTTTAACAGGCAGTTTACCCGGTTGGTGGTAGATTAGTGGTAAGTAGGGTGTCAAACACTTGAAGCAAGGTTAAATCTCTCAATTTATTTATATCTTGGTTATCTTAATTCTAAGTTCAATTCTATCTAAGTCAAAACTATGTTACATTCCTATGTTAGTTCTAATCCTAATTATAACAGGTAAAAGGGGGGTTTCAGCCTGAGAGACTGCCACTGGTTTGGTTGGTGACTAAAATCAATTCAAGATACTTTAACCCATGCAAGCTATTAACAGAAGATGAAAGTGCGGTCGAGCCTTATGATAGAAAACTGTATTAGCCATCATTAATCCGATTAGAAGTTGGTTTGTTTATTCAGACAACACACAAAAAAACCCCACCCCACTGCAGTTATTACTTATCATGAGAGTCGTTTCATTCTTAAACTTAAGCGAGACTTATCATAAGATAGACACATTAAAAAATTTTATGTCACAAACTAAAGCATACGCATAAGGCATCCTTTTTCTGTGATTATAATCTGATATTATGGATTAAAGCAATGGTGGTTTGTTAAACCTTGCTAATAGAGAATTTACCTACTTACTGCTAATGGTAAATTTTTTACACTAGTAAGTCTACTTGTCCCAACTATCAATGGAATCAGAACATTATTTGTTGAATTATCTAGATTCACTTGCTAGTCAACTTGTTCACTAAACCAAAGGAAATATTCAATTAACTAGTTAAGCTAGAAGCGTATCCTTAGCACGGATTTAGAAGGACAATATTTATGATCCTATGATTCTAGATGTATAAATCACTATATAGAGAGCTATCCCAGACTCTAGATTACTTGGTCTGTATCACTAGATCCATTTGAATGATAGGTCGCATAAAAAAGCACGTAAAGAAGTATAAATTGATAAACATAAACAAGCATTCAACGATAAATCAAGAAATCAAGATAAACAATACCAAACATTCAGATCTTCATAATATTGGCTAATACCCGAAGGTATTAGCCTTCAAATGTCATAATAAATACAAAAGTGATATTTAGCAAGGGATCAACTATACTGGTTACGAATGATACAAAAAACTAAACAATTACGAAAGTATATGGAATTACACATTGTCTCCTATGGAATTGATAGCGTTGCTTGACCTCTTCTGCTCTTTTTCTCCTTTGAAAATTGACTTTTATTGTTTAGGTATTGAGAATATGATTTAGCACACTTAAAACCCATTTTTAAGTTTTCTATTTATACTGTCTGGAGTCGGTTCGATACGACGTATCCAATGAATTGGATACAGCGTATTAGAGATTTCTTGGAGTGAGGTGAACCTCGCAATGATATCCCTTCCACCCTTCAGAATCTTCACATACTATATCTTTAATACGGCGTATTGGTCATCTCTGGATAAGGCGTATTGAGCTAGTTTCATTCATGGTTTTTGGTTAGTACAGGCACAGATATGTCGTATCTTCCTTGACAAATATGGCGTATTGGTTGTTAGAATAGTAATCTTCAAAATATCTTCGTTTAAGCTCCAGAATGCGCGCCTTTTGCTAATATTCACCAAGTACTCTGTAATTACTACAATTCTCAAATATAAACGATTAAGTAACAATTCTTTGCAATAACTATACAAAATGGGTTAATGATGTGCTGTCGTGTAGGGTCAATTATTTGATTATCAAGTTTTAAATTTATATTTAGCCGACAAACCTAAAACAACACTTTAACGAGCAGTGTACCCGGTCAAGATGGAGTTTCACGGTAAGTAGGGTGTCGAACACTAAGAGTGAAACATTAATCCTATATTCTATCAGTATTTTAATTAGTCTATTTACTAGTTAAACCTAAGCTATATACGTTGTCTAATGATATGGGGGTTTTCAGCCTGAGAGACAAGCACAAGTTTGGTGGAGACAAATATCAATTCAATAGACAATAAACACAAAAGAAGAAAATTAGAAGATAGAAAAGCGGTACAAGCCAATGATAGAAAACTGTATTAGACATATAAAATCTAGTTCAATGTTGGTTTATTTGTTTCAGTGCAATGATTTACTTATCTCGAAGCGGCATATCATTCTTAAGACTTAGGTAGGACATCATACTAAGACCTAGACACGATTAATCCTGACACAATTAACACATCCGCATAAAGCATACTTTAGCTTAATTATAATCTATCTTAGGAATTAAAGTAGTGGTGACTCTATTAAAACCTAAAGCCGCACCGGGACTTTACCCACTGACTTGTTTGACGGTGTTTTATACTTTGTGTAGTCCACTATTCAAATCTTCTATTCACGTTAATTAAGAGCATGATTGCTGAAACATAAACAGGTCACCTACCGGTCTAACTATGCTCATAATTAAAAGACAAAGACAGAACGTTATTTGTGATCCTATTGGTCTAGTAATATGAAACATGATATGGAGAGCTATCTCAGTATCTAGATTACTTTGTCCGTATTACTAGATCCAGTTGAATGATAGGTCTCATATTCAAACACATAAACAAGTATGAGGTGATAAACATAATTAAACAATCAACAATAAATTAAGAAGTCGATTTTAAAACAAACCAAACATTGAACTTTCATTAAGATGGCTAATACCCAAGGGTATTAGCCCACAGCCATTATAATTATACAAGCATAATTAAAACAATGAAAATACGTTGATTAAGAGGTCAAAATTATCATGATGTCTTTATGGATTGTGATCAAAGCCTTGAAACTTGGTGGGTGATCTTACTCTTCGAAAATTCGTCTTTAATGAGTATGTTTAAAGAATATGATATTGCACACTAAAACTCATTTTGAGTACATTCTTATTTATTAGTGTCTAAAATAGGACTCGATACGCCGTATCTGGCTAGGTCAATACGGCGTATTGGGCTGGATTCCTTGGAGTGCACGCTACGTTCTCAATCAATCAGTCATATCTTTCCTAATTTACTTGATTTACTGTATCTTCGAATAGTTATCTTCATGGATATGTCGTATGGAAACATAGAGGATATGCCGTATTGAGGAATTGGTAAAGCGTTTTCTTGTGAAGTTTTTAGCGCTGATCGCCGTATCTCTTTTGTTGGTAAGGTATTGGTCCGAAACAGTAAACTTCAAATTTCTTATTTTGGCTCTAAATGATGCGCCTTTTAGCTTGTCTTCACAAACACTCCTGAATTACTGCATTTATCACTTTAAAAGCTATAAAGCCCAAATAATGCAATAATTATATAAAATTGGACAAAACAGATGGGATAAATGATATAATGAATGGACGTTATTTGATGTCATCAAATATCGCCCCACTTGATTCCTACTTGTCCTCAAGTATACTTTAGAAAAAGTTTTAGTTTATGAAAATGTGTCCCAACCGAAGTTGAGGATTTTCTGTTTAATCATCGTTTTGTCCTAATCACCTGTACATAACCAAGCTCCTTACGAAATATGGAAATTGTTAGATATTAGAAAAAGACTCGGTCACCCAGTGTATTTTACTGTTTATTATAGCTCGTAGTTTAATAGTTAATAGTACGTTTTTCGGTTTTAAGTCGGGTACGAATACCCGGTATATTGTAAGTACTATATAAGCCTCTTCCAACTTTGGAAGAGGCAAGCTAGTCATTATTTCCTTTTCATAGAAAAACACATTTTCTCTCTCTAGAAAACTCTCTCTAGTGTTTCTCTCTCTAGAAACTAGCCAAATCCAAGAATCGACCCCGTGTTATGATATAGGATATACCACAATTGGTATCAGAGCTAATGGGATGATTAGATCGTGTGTATGTGCGATTTCTTGCTTGATTTAGATCGAAAAGTGTACCTTTGAAGGCACCTAGCTCGTTTTTTGAAGATCTCCGAATTTTGTTGTTTGTATTGATAAAGTTTGGGTGTTTCTAGTAGCTATTACCTTATGGTACTGTGTTGTGCAAAAGAAATCAAGCAAAATCGTTCAAAAGGGTGATTTATAGGTGATTTTGTGTGATAAAAGTCGTTGTTCTTCGTGGAGAGTTGCCAGAATTTCTTCACGGCGGTTTGCTGAAAAATATTATTTTATTAAGTAGGTTACCAACCCTCTGACACACGGCGGGTTGCTTAGGTGGCGAGTTGCTCAAGAGGCGAGTTGTTACTAAGCAGCGGTTTGCTTACCAGCGGTTTGAACAGGTGGCGAGTTGCTCAAGAGGCGAGTTGTTACTAAGCAGCGGTTTGCTTACCAGCGGTTTGAACAGGTGGCGAGTTGCTCAAGAGGCGAGTTGTTACTAAGCAGCGGTTTGCTTACCAGCGGTTTGAACAGGTGGCGAGTTGCTCAAGAAGCGAGTTGCTTTATACTAAGCAGCGAGTTGCTTACCAGCGGTTTGCTTACAGAGGTTTGAAAGGTTTTCAGCGGGGTGAATTATTTTAATAGCAAATATCTTGAGGAAACTCTGGTCAGGTGTGAAAACTTCAACGGCGTTTGAGAAAATATATTTTCGCGGCGGGTTGCTTGGTAGAGAGGTTGTGTTCGGCGAGTTGCCTTAAAACTTCACCGGCGAGTTGCTCTTTTTCTTTGCAAACGGTTTGGTAGCCTATGGCGGCGAGTTGAGCTTCTGTCTTAGAAATTTGAAATATTCACAACTCGGGATTTTATATCACTAAAAAAACCAAAAAATTACGTAATACGTTAACCTCACCACTTTTAACGTGCACTCACTATTCATTGGATCGATCAAAAATATCATATAATAATAATACAAGATGTCAGTATGCAAGAAGACATCCAAGTGTGCCTGGGTTCTGATACACGCCACCAATGGCTTGATAGAACTGACTTTGAATCTTGGCAACAACGTATACGTCTGTACTGTCTAGGAAAGGAAAATGGAGAGAATATTATGAAGTCAATTAAAGAAGGACCATTTCATATGGGACGGTCTCAGATGTTATTACTGGAGGAATGAGGTGCAGTTCAACAAGGGTCCAGTACTGTAGAGTCCTTAACGACCTTTCAGTGAAAGAAAAGGAAGGTATAAAGATAACTTTCGTGCAACAATTATCCTACTTCAAGGTATACCCAAAGGATATTCTACTCATCATCAATCACTTACTGACGCCAAGGACATTTGGGGAAAACGTGAGATGTTCTGGAAGGTTGAGTTTAAACAAAGCGATGACAGGAATCTCAGTATATACGATGAACATTTGACATTCCGTCAAAACAAAGGAGATACCCCATTCATGGATATCTACGTTGGGTTTTCGAAGCTCATTAATGACATGAGAAACTTCAAGATGACCATGCCCAGGATGCAGCTTAATCAAGTTTATGATAACAAAACAATTTACCTGAGTGCGAGTAGATTTATAAAGAAGTCAAACTTAACAGAGGTTTGAAAGAGTCAAACTTTGATCAGCTATATGCTTACTTGAAGCAACATGAGGTGCATGCTAATGAGAACAGAATTATGATGGAAAGGTTCATTCAACCAAATAATGATCCTTTGGCACTAGTGTCGGACGCCTCAGTTCAGCAGTATCCAACACAATCATCCAAGTCTCCTCAACCCTCAAAAGAACCATCTCCTGCTGACAACTTTCAACTGGACTCAGGAAGTTCTTCAACAGAAAACTTGATTGAAAGTTTATCCAACACACTTGCCCTCCTCACTCAATCGTACAAATCACATCTTCATCAAACTAACAATCAAACTTAGAGCTTCGGCTAATGCAAGGAACAAGTATGGTTCATTCCCCCTCCAGTGACGGGAAAGTTGAGTTTCATGATGTCCGTGGTAGATACAATGAGACTAATCAAGGAGACCATTTTAGGAGAATAATGCAGAGGAAATGGTGTAGCGGGAAATGTAGGAGGTAAAACAGAGATGGCATGATTTAATCATGGTCAAGCAAAAAACTATCATGTGCTACACTTGTAACAGACCTAGGGCACATAGCTCGTGAATGTCCATGGCCAAAGCGACTTCAAGATTAAGACTACTTCAAGGACAAGATGCCTACTAATGCTAAGCCCAGGAGAGTGGAGCAGTACTGATGTAGAACAGTCTATTGTTTCTTACATGGGAACAGGTTTAACCAACGTTGATAGATGATGTGGGGTGATCACCCTGAGAAATGATTTGGCATCAATGTTGGACCATGTATTTGAAGATGTTGAATGTGATGGCATTCGACTCTGATGTTGACGAGGGTCCCATCACACAGACATGTTCATGACAAATTCTCACATCGGAGACTATAATCTATGATGAAGCGGGGACTCATATGATACAAAAACTCCTTCTAAGGTACCATGAGCATGATACTTTGTTTAATCATTTAGATTGAGTTTCATGATGTACACGAGATGCAAACCGATGAATCAACACTTTACGTTGTTGACTCGAATGTGACTATACGAGTATAGTAATACTATTCCGTTTGATCTGTATATGGAAGCAACGGAAGAATCATGTTGTTCAAAGAGATGTATCTTCTGTACGAATGATGCATTGATGTCAATTCTCGACTGAATGCCATGAACAGGGTTGTACATAAGTAGATTAGTAAATAAGCAGACATGGTAGTTAATGACTCGTGTCCTCCTAAACTTGCGAGTATAAGGAAACTGGTCGGGGAGTATGAGAAAACGGGCAAAGTTTGAATTAACTGATAGAGAACGAAAAATTGATGAACAAATGAGAATAATCATCTCGGACCGAAACAGAAAAGAAACTTCTTTAAAATCAGAACTTCATTCAGCACAAATACTACTTAGTTCTACCGTTGACCATTATAAGTCAAAGACAAAGAAGTAAACACTTTGAAAAAGATTTTAAACAAAGGGATGGGACAAATTCCTTGAAGATGTTTTGGACATAAAGAGCTAAAGATAACGATATGATAGATAGATTATAATAAACAGGATCAGTCTGTTCAAACAGTTCTCATATGTTGTGTAAACAAATTCTTTTTATGATGAAAAGCACAGGTTGCAAATAGGCTACAAAAAAATCCCTTTATGTCTCGCTCGCTGCAAAGCAAGATCAGTCTACTTTGTTTAATGGTATGTACTTGTCACACCATCTTACACCTATTGTTCATACATGACTCTGAGGGATACACTTGAGTTAGCTGAGATAACTAGGAATAGAATGCTGTTGAAAAATGCAAAGCCCTTAAGTATGGGATAAATAAAGTTAGGATTACCCCCCCCCCCCGATTACTCGAAAGAAAACTTTCTTGCAACTTGCCCCCCAAGAAATTGTCCCAGAACAGATATTTTGGTCCCATAGATGACAAAACAACAGAAAAAAAGGCTGAGACCTTAGCTCCAAAACCAATTTCAGCATTGACAGTGTATCCACCCAATACTCCTGTCAAGCTTGTCCCCAGAATTCTTCCAACTAAAAGTCAAGTGAAGATTAATCTTTATGTACTCACACAACTTTTTACTGAATTTGACAAAACTTGCAAAACTAGAATCACCCCATCAGGTCTTACAGAGGGGGAAAGAGGTTTTGAGCAAACGAAAAGATGTTACCTCACTGAAGTTATTCCATTTTTCAAAACTCTTAAAGAACACTTTGTTGGAGTTCAAACAGCCCTCTTTAAAGAAGTTAAAGAAATGGAAGAAATTTTTGATCAAATGAATAACGAAGTGGACAAGAATACTGTAGACAAGCAATGTGCTGAAATTGAAAAGAAAAACCTTCTCATTGAAAATGAGAATCTGATTGTAAATTGTTTGTCGACTCAACTGCTGTATGATGTGGAAAAATCACGTTGTCTAGATCTTGAAGCTGACATGTCTAAAGTTCATGATGAGTCGAAACTTATTTCAAAACTTGAAAGGGAATACCTAAATTTGCAATTAAAGTATCAACATCTTCAAGAAAGTTTTGATAATAAAAATTCACAAGCATCACAAGAAGCTCCTGATTTTAACTCATTCTTTAAAATCAAGAATCTCGAACATCATATTAAAGAAAAAGATAACGTGATTCGACACTTGAAAGATCTAGTCGCCAGTGTGAATGACATAAGTCGTGAGCCTTATAATGTTGTAGATGTAACTGCTCTTATTGAACAAAATGATTGCGATAGAGTAGAACTAGAAAAGGTCAAACAACATTACAAGGAATTGTATGACTCAATTAAGATCACGCGTGCTCACACGAGTGAAAAGACATCTACCTTGTTGAATGAGATTGAGAGTCTAAAAGCTCAATTGCGAAGCAAAGAGCCTTGTTTCACTAGTGACTATGTCAAACCAAAAGTTCTTGCTCCTGGCATGTATGTCATTGACGTTAAACCCATCCCTCATCCCCTTAAGAATAATAGGAGTGCTCATTTAAACTATATCAGCCATCTTAAGGAGAGTGTAGAAACGGTTAGGGAGATTGTAGAGGAAGCTAGAGTAGTTAAACCACTGGATAGTTCACTTAACTATGCTTGCTGATACACTAAGTTATCTCAGGAATTGTTACAATGTGTGATTGGCACTTGCCCAAAAAGTTTCAATGAAAGAGATAACAAGGCTCCCTCTACCCCTGTTACTAGGAAAAAGCAAGTTACGTTTAGTGATAAACCAGGAACTTCTTCTAGTAACGCACAGAAACACAAAGTGCACCAGAGAGTTCAACTGACTAATATCCATGTGCTTCCCTCTACAGGAGTAAACGATTCCACTGAAGCAAGCGGGTCAAAGCCTAGAAGCAATACAAAGAAAAATAGGATCCTGCCTGCTAAGAAGGAGAATAAGAAGGAAGTAGAAGTACGCCTTAGGACAAATAAGTCAGTTTGGACAAAAGTGAATCGGGTTGATTCTAGCATTAGCTCTAAGCGTGTTGTAATTAATTCGAATTCTGAATCTGTAAACTCTGCAAGTCATGGAATGTGTGTTGTTAATATCTTGAATTCTGTGAATGCTACCTCCACTGTTAAAACTGTCTTGAATAAAGGGAAGCAGATCTGGAAACCAAAAGGCAGACTGTCTGATAACAGTTTGTACAAGACCAAGCGGGTTTGGAAAGCTACGGGAAAACTATTTGCAGATATTGGTTATCAATGGAGACCCACAGGAAAGAAACTCACCTTAGGAAAACTTGATTGTGGTTCTCAATGGAGACCCACAGGAAAGAAATTTGCCTTAGGGGAAATATGCCAGTTAACTAAGCTTTCTGTGAAATGTTCTACTCTATATGCTAACCAACAGGACCCCAACAAAAATTGGGGAACCGAAATTCCAAACTCTCCAAACTCGACTGTTTTCAAATGCAGGTCGTACAGGTCATGCTTTGGTATCTGGACTCAGGCTGTTCAAAACATATGACGGGGAATCGTTCAAAGCTCATGAATTTTGTGGAAAAGTTCATCGGGTCAGTCAGATTCGGGAATGATCACTTAGGAGCTATCATGGGTTATGGAGATTATGTTATGGGTGACAGTGTGATCTCAAGAGTATACTACGTGGAGGGACTTGGACACAATCTATTCTCTGTAGGGCAATTTTGTGATTCTGATCTTGAAGTGGCCTTCAGAAAGCATACTTGCTTTGTTCGTGATATTAAGGGTACAGATATCCTTAAAGGTAGTCGTGGCACCAATTTGTACACGATATCGATTGATGAAATGATGAAGTCTTCTCCGATATGCTTGCTGTCCAAAGCTTCCAAGTCCAAATCATGGTTGTGGCATCGTCGTTTAAACCATTTAAACTTCGGCACGATAAATGATCTTGCTCGAAAAGATCTGGTTAGAGGTCTACCTAGATTGAAGTTTGAAAAGGATCATCTTTGCTCAGCCTGTCAACTTGGAAAAAGCAAGAAGTTCTCCCACCGGCCAAAATCTGAAAATACAAATATGGAAGTTCTTCATACCCTTCACATGGATCTGTGTGGTCCAATGAGAGTCCAGAGTATTAAAGGGAAGAAATACATCTTAGTCATCGTGGATGACTATTCAAGATTCACATGGGTAAAGTTCTTGAGGTCAAAGGATGAAACTCCAGAGTTTGTCACCAACTTTCTTAAGCAAATACAGGTTGGCCTCAACAAAACAGTCAGATTCATCCGCACAGATAACGGAACGGAATTCGTCAACCAAGTTATGTCTGAATACTATGAAGGTGTTGGCATATTTCATCAAAAGTCTGTTCCGAGAACTCCTCAACAAAACGGCGTTGTTGAAAGACGTAATCGTACACTGGTGGAAGCAGCACGTACAATGATGATATTCTCGAAAGCTCCCATGTTTCTATGGGCAGAAGCTGTAGCCACTGCTTGTTACACCCAGAACCGATCACTAATTCATACTCGTCATAACAAAACCCCTTATGAGCTTGTGCATGATAAGAAGCCTGATCTTACATTCTTCCGAGTATTTGGTGCTCTGTGCTATCCTACAAATGATAGCGAAAATCTAGGAAAATTTCAAGCCAAAGCTGACATTGGGATTTTCGTTGGGTATGCTCCTAGCAGGAAGGGCTATAGAATCTACAACAAGAGAACTCGTCGATTAATGGAAACAATTCACGTCACATTCGATGAGATGCATCAGTCAATGGCTCCTGTACGCATTAAGTTCAGGACCCGAGCCTGTCATCTGAACCCCTGGTCCAACTCAATCAGTGCTTGCTCAACCGACAAAGAGCTGGAGAAGTTTATTTTCAAAAACCAAAATGGTTTTATTTTTTTTGATGAACACCTTGAACAATCTCGAGTTGAGAACCCTAACCTATGCTTACTGAAAATTAAATGCTCAAGTTTTCAGCCAGGTACATCATTGTCTACAACAATTCGCATCAGAGCACCGTCAACAGTGATTCAATCGTCAACATCCGATATTCATCTCCAGTCCAACATCAGAAATTACAGAAGAAACCCATTCAAGAAGACACCCAATCATTCAAACGATGTTTCTTCATCCCTCACAATAACATTGTTACTGGAGATCCAGGGGTTCGACACAATCATCATCTGGAATGTTAATGCTGCGGAACCCAACCAATCAACTACCACCACAGATCATACAAGAAATGGACAAAGATCATCCTCTGGATAACATGTTGGCAAAATCCCTCTCGACCTGTAACAACCAAAAACAGTTACATCCGAGCTTTGTGTGCTGTTTCCATACTGCACTGTCTAAATTCGAACCCAAGAACTTCAAATGGCCGTTAAGAAGACTGCCCGGTTTCAATCCATGCAAGATGAAATTCCACGAATTTGACGACTTTGAAGTATGGGAAATTAGTACCTCAGCCCAATCTAGGTATGTATATCGCTCTCAAGTGATCTACAAAGTGAAGCTTGGATGAATATGGTGATGTACTGGAAAATCAAAGCTCGGTTCGTTTGCAAAGGGATAACGTCAGGAGGAAAGTGTATTAGATTTTTAAGAATCGTTTGCTCCAGTTGCACGTATATAGGCCATCATAAATTTCATTGCCAAATGCGGCAACCAAGAACATGACACACACCAGATGATTGTCAAAACTGGCTTTTCTGAATGTTGATCTCAAGAAGAAGTCTTTGTCCGTCAACCTGAAGGATTTGAAGACCAGGAAAACCCTACTCACCGGTCTAATGTTCGTCTAAAGAAAGGCTCTTATGGGCTAAAGCAAGCACCAAGGCGTGGTAATAACAACACTCTCAAATTCCTGTTAGCCAACAAATTCTTCAAGGTGTCGTAGGATCCAACGCAATTCACTACGTAAATCAGGACAACCATATTCCTAACTTGTTCAAATATACGTAAATGACGATCATTTATTGCCTCAACAGATCATAATGCGTGTAAACTTTTTCAAAAAGAGATGAGCTCCAAATTTCAGATTTCGATGATGGGACCAAATGTCGTTTTTTTCTTAGACTTACAAGTTTCTCAAAGTCCCGGAGCATCTTTATTAATCAAGCGAAATATTCTCTCGAAACCTTAAAGAAATATGGATGGATCTCTCTGACCCGTCCGATACACCAATGGTAGATCGATTGACACTGGGACGAGGATCTCAATGGGGGATCCATTTGACCAAACTCGATTTAGAGAAATGGGTGGCTCCCTAAAGTACCTTACAGGCCAGTAGGACCCGACCTGAATTCGTTGTTGCATGAGTGCAAGATATCAGGCTAAGCCTACCAAAGCCTTGAAGCTATCAAACGGTAATACTGATCTTTTCGGTACTTGAAAGGAACCATTAACATGGGTCTTTGGTATCCGAAAGACAACGCCATGTCACTAACACTATGCCAGATGCAGATACATGCTTGGATGTCAAGATTCAAGAAAGAAGACGTCGGGTAATGCTCATTTCTCAGAATAGATTTGGATAGCTTGATCATCAAAGAATCAACGAAAGCACCGGCAATATCAACTACAGAGGCTGAATAACATCGCCATGTCTGGATGTTGGTGCTTCCACTGGAATCCATTGGATGCGATCACAGCTCAAAGACTATACTATTTTGCTTCAATAAAATTCCTCTGTACCGTAATAACAAAAGGCAATTGCTCTTTGCTGTAACAACGTCCAGCATCACTTCGCTCTAAAACCATTGACATAACGCACCAATTCAGTCCGTGAGCAAGTGGAAAAATAAATGGTTAAACTCTACCTTCGTGGTAAACGAATTATCAACTTGCAGACAACCTCACCAAAGCATTGCCAATAGAACGGTTCAAATTTCTTCTTCCCACGCCTAGGCATGAAGAGTTTGACCCCCTTAAACTCTCAAACACTTCGAAGAAGGATAGTGATAAATCCAATTGTCTATTGTGTAAGCCTTGTAGTTTAAAAAAAATTAATTAATTAATTAAATAATTTATATATATAATAATATAATAATAATAAAAATAAGTCTAATAAAATACTTAGGAAATATTTATAAAGACATCTTGGAATACTAAAGGCTTGCATTATTACTTCAAATTGCAACCGGTTTTATTCTAGGGCATGGATAACTTTATATCCCATGCGTTAATGGGAGTCGAGGAATACAATGGTTATGGGGACAGTTCGCCATGATCTTATCACAATCAACAACTACAGCTCTTTTCAATAAAAACTGGGTCGATGTTTGAGAGGGAGAGTGAAGTGTGGGAAAAATCGTAATGGTTATAAAAGACGTTGGTTGCTATAAAAGTCAATAATCTTGATATGGGTTTTTTTTTTTTGTTTTTTGTATTCTAATGGTTAAAATTTAAGGGAGTTATTAATTTTAACCTCAAAGTCCAAAGTTATCTATTGTTTGTAATGTTTAGGGTATAAAAAGAAAGCATTTGCTCTATGTTTCCTAGCCTTCATTAACCAATAGGGACTAAGTTGCCATATTGCCCAATCTTAGAAATGCCTTAGAAATACTTAAAACAAGAAATAAAAGAAGATGGAAACCAAAGGGACTAAATCTGCCAAAGTTTATAACTTAGGAGTATAAAGGGCGGCGAGTTACCTTTTTGGTCAAAACTTTCGAAAACTGGTCAAAGAAAAACACACACACACACACTCGCAACTCGCCGCCAAGAACCAAAAATCTCAATCGCACGATTTTCAGTGTTTTATTGCAAAGGGTAATCTTTCAAGACCTTAATCAATATCATTTTTTAAGTGAGTCTATTCAAAAGGAATCGATGATAAAACATTAAAGTGTAGAAAAATAATCTAGGGTCGTTTTAAGTCCAAATACAACCAATGTGTGTTGTAAGGTGTATTATTATTGCAGGGAATTGTTTCATAGTACTTATTAATGAGTTTTGAATTGTGGTTTTCCATCCTCAAATAATAGTAAATAAGTGCCTATTGATCTGAATAGACGGTTGGAGATTTTAGAAGTATATATATGTGTGTTCAAGAAAATAGGTAGCCAATATATATTTTATACCTAGGAAGGCCTAGGATGTGATCAGTGGTTAAAAAGGAGATGCTGGGTGATTTTTATAAGAAACTTGTCTGAATGTCGAGTTGCGTGTTTTCTTAAACGGCGGTTTATATTTTAATTATTTAATTAATAAATTACTCAACCCGCCCCGTTGCATTAAAACGGCGGATTGACATACCCGGGGATGCCAACAGCGGGTTGCCAACAGCGGGTTGCCAACAGCGGGTTGCCAACAGCGGGTTGCCAACAGCGGGTTACCAACGGCGGGTTACCAACGGCGGGTTACCAACGGCGGGTTACCAACGGCGGGTTACCAACGGCGGGTTACCAACGGCGGGTTACCAACGGCGGGTTACCAACGGCGGGTTACCAACGGCGGGTTTGCCGAACAGCAGGTTGACAACAACAAGTGCCTAAACACGGTTTGCCTTATGACGGGTTTTGTCTAACAGCGGGTTTGTCTAAATATAGTTGCCATAATTTTTTTCTATTATTTTAATCCAACAGGTAAACCGCCATCTCTCGGCAGTTTGGTCGAATATTCGTGGCGGTTTGCTCAATTCTCCTAATGGCGAGTTGGCATTCTGCCTAGCGGCGGTTTGGGCTAAATTCATAATTTGTGATCCCTTTGCGCCCAATAATCTATCAAGGCCCATTCGAATGACCCAGTTTTGCTTTTTCTAAAACCCCATCCGGGCTAAGTAACAAGTAATTTGATCCTGTTGATAATTATAGATTTTAATCAACCCAATTACAAACTTTTTTAATCAATCGTGCAGTTACATGACTTTTAGCAATGCTAGACGTTCTCTCTAACTTCGTTTCTCTGCAATGTTGGTCCTCTTTGTTTAAATGGGTGTCTTTTAACAAATACAATGGCATAACAAAAAATTTCCCAAGCTCAACCTCCTACTAAGAAACAGATGAGCAGATTGTACCACGGCACTCATGGTAAACTATCGAGGAAAAGCAACCTACTTTTCAATGCACAAAAATCCCCATCTTTCAGATAGCAGTAGACATCCTAAAATACCAACTTCTTCCAAGCGCTCACTGCCGTCAGCAAATTGTTCCTGCTAGACTACCACAACGGTTCTGGAAAACAATGTCATATAACGAGAAGACTGGGGTTTATAGTTGTCAAGTTGATGAACAATGGTTCGATCTAAGTGCTGATCTTCTCAGAAAGGCATTAGCGATTACTCCTGTCAACCCAGCTCACCCATTTGAGTTACCTCCGTCTGGTGACACGGTGATTGATTTTGTTAATGAGCTGGGATATCCTGAACCTGTAGAAATTGTCTCCAGTATACGGACGAATTATGTGTATCAACCTTGGAGGGCAATTCTATCCTTGCTCAACCAGTGCTTGACAGGAAAGACTTCTGGCAGTGACAAACCCAGACACCCAGTTCTGCAAATGATGTGGGAAGCGTCACTCAAACTAATGTTGATCATGCAGAGCTGATATGGGAAGAGTTTACTCAAGGGATCCAGACATTTTTCTCACACAAAGCAAGCCACAAAGCCAGTCTGAAGAACCCAAAGAAGAAAGTAACTCCTCTCCTCATCCCTTATGGACGGTTTTCCAAAGTGATAATCTATTAACATGCAATTATAACAACATCCAAATCGACGATCAGATTTCTGTCTAGTTACCACTACTGGAGATGATTATGTCTTAGGAAATCTTAAGTTTGTTCCTAAAGGTGAGTCAGTTGAAGTGTTTAGAATGGCAATTCCCGATCCCCTGATTACTGAAGCCATTCAACAATCCTCTTATTATCCCAAGTATCTAAAAATGGAGCTGAGAACACAAAGGAAACCCCTCAGGAAGGCACAGCTGTGCAACCTGCAACACAGCGTGCTACACCCAAAAAGCCTACAACCACCACACCAGTCAAACAAACCAAGCCAGCTCCTCCTCCTTCAAAGAAACCTTCCAAGCGTAAGCTTCCACAAAAAGTTAGAAAGGGGAAAGCTCCTTTCCAACTGTGACGAAGAAGATAAGCTCCGACAAGATGATGACCTGCTTCTCGATCTGGCCAAGAGGTTAAGTTTTGGAAGCTCATCAGAAAAGGGAGAAGAAAAAGGTAAGTGAATGCTGACCTGGAATGACCTTTAAGCTTAGCTTAGAAACCGATCTTCTGCCACAAGGTCGGGCACCGGATTTGAGGAGTAACGAATCAGGGAT
Source organism: Tanacetum coccineum (assembly GCA_026074375.1). Lineage (NCBI taxonomy): Eukaryota > Viridiplantae > Streptophyta > Magnoliopsida > Asterales > Asteraceae > Tanacetum > Tanacetum coccineum. Next base: position 10,754 of record BQNB010020870.1, on the reverse strand, counting down.
CCATGTCAGAAACCAACTTCCAAACTGCAGTGAAACAGTTGGCAATGGAAAAGTCCGTTGTATCTGAAGAAACATGTAAGCTCATTCCCTGATCGATAGTCCAAAGAAGAAAAGAACTACTGATCAGTTTATCCTTGCTAGGCGTGATCAAACTCCTCCTGATTTGACAACTGGACCCTCTTCTCAACCTGAAGATGACACATCAGAGAAAGTGATCCATGAATCTTCATCAACATCTGATTCAGAACGAACAGAAAGTGAAACAGAACCGCATGCGACATAAAGATGACAAAGATCAAGGTGAAATACACCGTCTACAGTAACATCAAGAGAGCACTCCCTGTATCAGGCCCTGAGAAAGCACAATGAGCTCTGGCTGTGACCAGACCCTGAGTCCCATGAAACGAGGACCCATACTTATCAGACTCGAAACTTACATGTGTCTCTTGCTGACCAAACCCAAGCACATGGATGAATGAAGTTCCTATTTGTCAACACCGCCTACCAAAAGGTTCAATGAAAACCTGAAGCACATAACAGACAAACAGTGTTCATCGATGATAAAACCAAACGTCAGTCAGGTTCAACTATGCATCCATGAAAAATCTCGAAGACACTTTTAACATTGGGGATCAATTTCATCATGACAAACTAACCGAAGGATGATACAAGAGAAATCCCTAAAGTTAAGAGAATGATTCCTTATTGCCACATATCTGATTTCAAGTCAACTACATTTAACTTCAACTCCTCGAGTAATTGCTCCCTTCAACCGAGATGATCATCATCTTCTAAGCCGTCATTACTGGTCACGTTCCTCCCCAATCAATACGGAAGCTACAACAATCACCACATCTCAACCTTGAAATTCACTCCATTCATCAATCCCCTTACAGTTAAGAGTGTGCAAGATTAGGAGCAAGATGATGTCTGAAGAAGTGAAGAAGACTGTATTCAACAATCTGCTGATGTTTTGGCTGTCAATAAGATCGCTAAGTTCCTACGGCTATTGATAATTATCTAGTAACAAAATTGATGATGCCTCCATAAGGTTCTTGAAACGACACACGCTTAATTAATCGAGAATACTCTGTGTTGCCTGTCCCAGAGTCGGTCAAGACTCAAGAAAACTGAAAAGAGTCCGAGAGATAATCCGAGCCAAAAAGGACCAAGATAAGGAGAAACAAGATTCAACTTACTCATCAGGTCAAACTGATAAACTTGATCTAGAAGAATATGATCTAAAAAGTGTTGTTCTCTCAAGGTTCCATAATAAGAAGAAAGTATCTGCCAACAAAAACCCCACCAACTACCGTCTCTACCATGCTCTTAATGGGAAGCAATGATAGTCGGATGAAGACGCCATGGATAAGGAATTGCAAGACAAGGTGAAAGACCACATAGAGAAAGCATGATATGATGATGATGAAGACAGATGATGAAGAATGGCCCTTCAGCTGGAATAAACCAAGGGTAGTTCAACAAAGAGAAAGGAGATTGATTCTGACACTTCTGGGTCAGCTAACTCCTCCGAAAGCTGATGACAAAGTTCAAAGAAGCAAGGGAATCTGATGCAACTGCTCCAAACAACATCCAGCTCTCACCGATCAACTGGATGGCAGATCGCTGACGACAAGAGATGCTGGGGCTAGACATCTTCGATGCACGATCTGATTCCCGAAACAGAACATTCTGACAATCTACTGATGACAATTCAAGCAGGATGAAGGAATGCCTCAGCTATGGAGGAACACAGACAATGCTCACATTCCAAAGGTGATCGACAACAGTACGTTGGTTTAAGCTGATTCAAAAGCGAGAGACCTGCTACACATGAACTAGAATGGACCATTTCCCCAACCAAAAGATTTCTCGGAACCGAACATACTGGGCAAATGCATACACCACAACGTTTAAAGTTTCCGAAGAAAAACAACTTCAAAGGAAGACGTATGATATTGGGTCGTTCATCCAATGGGTTTACCTGCGACGAACAGGAAAAAAAGCTCTGCAAGCTGATATAGAAGGTCCAGCATTCAACCTTGTTAAAGCCTTTCATAAGAACAACGTCTTTCTTCAATATCAGATGGATGAATGCCATAAGCTGCTGACAAATAAAGTTGATTTGTATAATCCTGAGGGTCATCAAATTCAACGAAATGTATATGAACCACTGCCCTTAGGAGGACCACCAGGTACATGTAACTAATCACCACAATTCTTCTTCAATAAGGATCTGGATTATCTCCTGACATTGACAAAGAGCGAAAAAAAGCCTTTATATAATCAAGCTCAAAGCCGCTCCGTTAACCTAGACTTTGGCCTTGAAATTAGTTCCATCATTGTGGTTGGAGTGAAACATGAATATGACATCCGTGCAGTCTATGGCATCACTCACTGGTGGGTTTAGGAGGAAGGATTCTATATCAACAAACACAATGAGTCCTCTGATCGTGAAGCAGTCAATCCCAGTGCGAATTACTCATGTGAACATAGTCAAAGTGTTTGAAAAATAAAAATATTGAAATAACTACAAAGAGAGATAATTCTTTCGCCTAGCCTGATTACCAAGAATTGACAAGATTCTCGAAAATGATTTCAAAAATCTTCATCCAACGATTTGTAAGATCTGTCCTTCTCAATAATCAAGAAAAGCTCAACCATACACCCAAGACAACAAGACAGTCTTCACACAACCTGCACACAAGTGAATAAGAAACCAGGAGATCAGAAAATTGTGTGGAAGATTATCAGCTCGGCATTGAAAGTATCAAACGAAGATCAACCTGAACGTCCTAATTGGGATGCATCCGTCTATTTAACTTCAAAAGAAAGAACTAATACGATCGTCCCTAAGCCAAGAGCAGTTTTTCCTACATAGATCAAAATGATCCAAAGAAAGCTGATGAGACTGAATGCATCACAGTTTTAGTGATGGGCGTTGACACGAGTCATGGAAAAGCTTGGACCAAATGGTTTAAAGGACTTTTCGTCTTTCGAGTATAATAAGAGGCAGGAGACTAGGAGTGTCAGAGGATTGACAATAAAAGAAGCAAAGACTACATCACAGCAATCGAGAAAAGACTACAGATCAGAAGGATCTAATCAAATTTCTAGAAACTTTGTTGGAGGACGAATAAAGATATTGAACTACAAGGCTGATCAACACAACTATGTGACTGACATCCTTGTTACAATAAAAAATTCAATTATATTGTCCTTATTAGAGAAAAATAAATCATGTACATTAGTAAGCAGTTAATCTTTTGATGACTAAGTACAGGAGTAAATTGATATCCTCAACGATTGACAGGGGAGCAGTTATATAGTTTCATACACTACTTGCGAATTAAGGACCACTTTTCTCCCAAATTTTTATATCATATTTAAATCAATATGAAATCCCAAAATGCAAAGGGTTTAAAATTATTGGATAAGGGAGGAAAATGAGATTTAAAATATGTGTAGAAATTAAAGAACAGTGATTTATTAAGGACTCATATACTCCCGCCCAAACGTGCTAAACAATTTTCGAATACCGATAGCACATTTTGAGGGGGAGCATTATCTGAAAAAATGTCAAAAACATGAGATACTAAACGCTTTGTGATATTTTATATCAAATAAGTACCTTAATGTGAATTTTCAAATAGTTTTTGGAAGGAGAACTGTACCAAAAGACCGACCATGCAATTTACCTTAATTGGAGTATAAGGTGGTAAAGGTTAGTGTACTATTCCTACTGATCCAGCCATAACCGGAGGGCCTACCTAGTGACAATCCACTAGTTATGTAAAAGCCTTAGTATGACATGGAAAAGGAGTAAAAAGATTGAGCATAAGGGAAAAGAGTCGACTGAGATGGAGCTGGTACGGGAATAAACCCACAAGGATCTAGTCGATGCAATTCTCGGTAAGACACTGAAGGGGTTGAAGAATTAAAAGGAATGTAAAGAAAAGGGTGTAAAGAAAAGAAGCCCGTCCATTCAATAGGCATAAACTGAGTCAAATTCATAGCTGCCAGAAACTCATAAGATGATTAGCTGACATTGAAGAACGACATCATGAGCCCAGAGATGCAATGCACACACCCTCCCTACCACTCAGAAGCTTTTAAAAGATATCTGTTCCATTTCTCACGAGACTAAACACGTTATCTATTACTATTCTCACTCCCGGTATAGTTGATATTGAACAGGTGGCAGTCTGCTCCAGCCTCCTCCGATTACTAGAACCAAAATGCACTATTGTAATAGTATACTATAGTTATTAGACCACTACAAAATGAGTTTCTAAGGTAAAAGGTGAGAGTACCTCTTGTCAAAATGTTATCTAGATCGTTGTGGATTCGTCACATGTATATAACACCAAGTTGTTTCAGGGTTCGATTTAAAAGATAGGAAGTATCAAGCCGTTCACAGGGGCTGCACCATATCTTCTCCAAATGGATAAAATTCTTAAGTCTCATTCATTCACCATTTTCCCAATTTTGTCTGCAAGAAAGCCCCAATCAAATAATCATTTATAAAAACTGACAATCTCGTAAAAAAAGAACGAAATCACAATTATGTCTTTTTTTCATTCCTCTAACAACAAAATATATTATATAAATACAATGAAGCTTCAGTAAGGCGAATACAACATACCCGCCATTAGGGGTGTACATTACCCTGTTCAGTTGGTTTTTTGGCTAAATATGAGCTAAAGCGTAACTATCGGTTTAATAAAGCTTCAAACTGAAACGCCTGTGTAGGATGTAGGGAAACATGCACACTTTATTAATATAAATCGAATTATAATTCAATAAATAAATTAACAGAAAATAAATGACAGAAAATTAAATAACAGACAGAAAGGGTAGAAGCAGAAGACAGACACTATATAACGATAAGTAAATAAAAGCAGTAAAAGGTCGTGGAACGAGGCTCGTGTTTAACACGATTCCCTTAAAACAGATTCGCCGTCTGTTTCCCAGGGTACAACGTCCAAAGCTATTGTACAGCCGGACCTGACTAGCTTGCCAGAAAAATCACGGAAGCAGTCGTACGTTTCTGATCGAAAGAATTGCTGGAACTTGGTTGCTATGGAGCTGTGTTTTTCGGTTGTAGTAAATGAATGAGAATTATGGTTATATTTATACTGAAAAACTTGTCTTGTTTTCCAAGATTAAATCTATACCAAAATTAGACAAATCTGTTAAAACTAATACAAATTTTCCATATCTTTTATAACACAAAATTATTCTGTAAATATTCTGTAAGACTTTTTAAATAAGTCTATATCTATTCTTAAAATAGATTTACATAAAATTCTGAAAAAAGAAACCCATGCTCACTTTTCATCTTTGGAGATGTAGGAGGATAAATTTCCCAGATTTTGTGTTTCAAGTGTCACACTTTGAGACACGATATCTCATTCATATTATCTCCATTTTGGACATACTTTAGCTCGTTGCGAAGCTCTCTTCAAGGAGAACGCAAAGCTACAAGCTAATATAAATATATATAACATATATTAAATAATGTCCAAACTTTGCAAAAAGTCATTTTGCAATACTATTTTTCCAACAATCCCCTACTTGAATGGAAATCGGTCAAAAACACACGAAAGTTTTGGCGAAGTTTATGCGGTTGAGTCCTGCATAGGATAGGTAGGTGTGACCCTTTGAACCTTCCCTTGTGAGATGCACTTAGCCTCCTAGATCTGAGTAGACACGATGTCCTTGAACTCAGCCTCTGTTTACATAGACGACAATACACACTCACACACGACTCGCCCTGACCTTGTCAAGTCCTCATAGTCGTGCCCGTTATGGTCATGAGCACTAGCCTGGTTCTGCAAGAGCTCTTAGGAATTGCGCCCCCCATAATTCCCTTCGAAGCGACCTCACTTCTTTCTCACATAGGTGATTTCATCATGAATCATTAAAAACATATGTTTTGTGATTTTATCTTGAATCACTATGCTTTGTGATTTCATCCTGAATCATTAAAGCCATATGTTTAACCTCTCAACAAGTCACATTTGTTATAGGAATGGACTAGGATGTTACAATTTTAAGTAACACCCCATATTGACGTGACTTCCCCCACATTTCTATGATTAGGTTGTCCTATTGAACCCAGATCTTGGGATCTCCAGTCAACTGGGTTAGGTTTTCCTTCATAGAAACTCATTCCTTTAAGGGCTTTAGTCACATTCCTTTAGACGACTCTCTAACTAACTCTCTGCTTAAGCCTTTCGTAAGCGGATCCGCGATGTTATCCATTGACTTTACGTAGTCAATCGTGATAACTCTATTTGAGAGTAGTTGTCGCACCAATCACCGTCTATGATGAATATGTCTCGACTTACCGTTTTACATTGTGATATGAGCTCTGTCAAAATTCAATTGACTATCACACTTTATAAACATGGCCGTTACCGGTTTACGCCATCTTGGTATGTCCTTTACGAATTAACGTAAATATCCCGCATATTCTATAAATTTATCTTAAATGATAAATTCAGATTTCATCATAGATTTAGCTATAAGCGTCTGTTTGAAATACTTTCAAGATTTCTAAGACATAGCTTCCCACTTAGCGTAAATACATCCGCTCTAGTGGATCTAGATTCTTATTCCTCCAAGAATCCGTATTTGCATTACTCTATCATTTGATAGTAGCCGTATATCTTCCATAATGCAATCATAGTACTCATGTAATACTTATTCAAATGGTCCCCACTTGAATTACTGGTATATCTACTTAACTTAACCTGGTTATAAATTTAAGTCACACACATTATTACACACATAAGATTGCCCAATATTCTTTGAGTATTCAAAATGGGCAACACCTTTACCTCTTGGTATGTGCTTAAATACACATACCACTTTCCATTAAAACCGGACTTAAATGACTAAAAACGTACCAAAAATACTTTGTATGTGTATGTTTTCATTTATATTGTGCAAGAAACGGATATCCGACAAAAGGATGAAAAATCAAGTCAAAAAATGACAAAACCGAGCACGGAATGGAAAAGCGTGAAAAGACAAAGTCAAATCGAAGCCACAGTCAACAAAAGTCAAAGTCAACCCGGAAAAGTCAAAGGTCAAAACCGAAGCCGTAATCGAAGAATACTTAATGGGCCCACCCGAACCCATCTAATGGGTCATGTCAGCCCATTAGTATATTTATTGAAGACTTATAAGCCCAAGTTTAAACAAAAGCCCATTTTCCCCTTAAAACACAAACGGGCCCAATCTGCCAAAAGGAAAGCCCAATTCCCTTAACCCCCGTTAAGCCCAAGACCCCTAACCTATATAGCCTGTTAACCCACAAAGGACTATTTATGCAATAACACTTATAACCCTGAGGGACCATTTCTGCCTAAGTCCCTAAATACTTTCACCACAAGGACTTGAAATAAAAACAACACATATAACTTGGGGGACTGGTTTTGCCAATATCCCAAAACCTTTTACTCAGTTAAACCCCAAACACCCTTTCCCGCCTAAAAAACCCAAGTACTGTTCACCATCCCTGACATCTCCTCGTTTACTGTTCCACCACAACAAAACTGTCATTTTCCACTTCACCCCACCTCACTAACAACCATAGACAGCCTGGCGATCCTAAACCCATCCATTGGGCAAGAGAAAACGACAACAATCAAGGGCCAAGATTGATTTGATTGGGCACCAAGCAAAACTGAATGGACAAGATGATTTTGAGCTCTCTCCTCACAAAGAAAACACAACAAACACAGCAAGAGATGACTCAAGCATTAGGGTTTTAGTATAAATACCTTAGTATAGCTTATTTGTAGAAGGGGGGGTCGAATTTTTGTAAAAGCAACAACTTGTAATATCAAAAATTTGTACCATTTTCAATATTGCAATTTAAGTTTTCTGTCATTTCATTTCTTTACATTAATATGCATTTAAATTTCTTCATTTTTAAGCTATCTATAAATATGTGTTATTTACTTATTTTGTCTTTAAAAATTCTGTTGTTTAAGCTTATAGATAAGCTTTAAGTCATTGAAAGCTTTATACAAAGCTATTTCATTTTCTGACAAAAAAAGTAAAAAAATTCAAAAAAAATAAATATATAAAAAAAAGAAGAAATCAAAGGAGCATGGTGAATTAAGGATGGCCATGGGTTTTAGAGCTTATGGTAAGCATTAGGATTGGATTTTAAGCTTTGAAAGCTTGTTCACTTGCCAAAAACATAGGACCCTTTGTAAGTCTCTTTTTACATTTTGCTTATTTCTACTATAGCTTTGCTTATTTTGTGCTTATTGTTGCTTATTATGCTTATACTGTGCATTGTTATTTGCTTATTTGTGTTCTGTTTAAGCTTATTGTCCTTGTTTCATGTTATTGTGCTATTTTTTTAAGTTTTCCTTTAAAACTGCCTTATTTGTCATCCTACTCTTTATTTCTGCGTTGTTTTGTTTTTGCTTGCTTAATTTTTTTTTGTGTGCATTGCTTGTTAAAGATTAATCTATGTCTGCTATTCATTTGTCTTTGATTACTTTTGCTTAAAACCCTTTTACTCAGTCTAAAATCCCACTTTTAAAACTTAAGGGGGTGTTTGGTATAGTAGTTAAAACGGGTCATTTTGGAGTCAAAAACCATTTTGGGTCATTTGACTTCTTTTAACAAGCATATATAAGTTGTTTCCTGTCTGTTTTTTTAAGGTTTTAAGTCAAAAGTTTTTCACAAGAATTTCTAAAACCTCTTTGTAACCTATTGGACCAAAACAGGTTACAAGAGGTTATTTGATCTAAGCTTTTAAAATCCATTTTTACCTTCTCTGTGTCTCTTTTTTGTGTCAAATAAATTATTTAAGCGCATTTGGTTAGTTTCACTTTAGTCCAAATCCTGTCATGTAGTGCGTAAGTCATTTTTATATATTAAAAGCCTTTTTTTCACCTTCCATTATCAGCAGCCAAAAATCATTTTTAGTTTTCAAAATTTTGAGAATAAGCTCTTTAGGAGCTATTCTCCATCTGTTTTAACTTCTTTTTATATTTTGAGCTTATTTGCAGGCTTATTTCTAAGCCTGCAGTTGGCCCTCTTTTTCTCTTTTCTAAAAACCACTCAGCATGAGCTGAGTGGACTGTCACTTTTCAGCCCATATTTCTCTGCTTATTTATTGTTCCAACCCCTTGTTATTTGCTGTTTTAGAAAAGTTTATAAGCTATTCTATAAAGCCACCATAAGCATTGAGCCACTTATGGATCTTTTGAATAGCTTATTTTTAAGCCAAAACTTGTCCTTTGAGGCTGTTTGGTATGCAGTTGTTGCCTCTTAGCTTATTTAAGGATTTGTGCTTATTGGATTGCTTTTTGTTGCTTATTTTAGTTTACCATTGCTTATTAGGTTTGTTTAATCATCTGTCTTTGCTTATTGTGCTATGCCTTTGCTTAAATTAATCAACAGTTTGCCATTTAGGACCTTAGTTAAAAAAAAGTGTGATTCTGTCCTCTTTTTTGTTGCTTAATTTTCTGCTTATTTTGAGTTTAGCAAAAAAGTATCTTTTTAAAGTAGCTTATTTTTACCTGTTTTACAAGTTTTTTTTTAAAAAAAAGAAAAAATATTTTTATAAAAAGAAAGAGACCCAGGTTTGAACCTGAGACCTCCCCCTTTACTAACGCCCCACACACACAAACTCATACCATTGTGCTTCAATAGCTCATCCGGTATGAGTTTGCAACATTAATTATTTAAGGGCCTTTTAGTTCAATAAGCCCATAAGCCTTTTCAGCTTATTTCGTAGCTTATTTGATAATCTGGGATCACCAGCTTATTTTTCCTAGGCTTTACATAGAATTTAGGACTTTTTCCTATTTTTCCCATTTTGTTTTCTATTTTTAATCATTTATTTTCTTTAAAACTGTTTTTTAATTATTAAAAATATAAAAAATATCAATTCTTTTTTAGAAAATTTTCTTTTATCATATTGCACTTAGGAAAAATAAAATTTCTTTCGTAGGGTCATTTTTGCAAAATTTCATTTTTTAAAGAACGGGTTTCGTACCCGGTTCTCGTTTTCTTCGTTTTTCACTCTTTTAAGCTTCCGTTTTTAGATTTTTCTTCAGTTTTCTTTTAATTTAGTTATTTTAAATTAGAAAAACCAAAAAAAATCATTTAGGGTTTAATTTTGACAAATTTAGTTTTTTATAAAATTCGCGTTTTTACGTTTCCGTCTAAGATTTAGGTTTAAATCATTCTAGCTTTCGTTCTTAGGTTTTCCTTAATTGTTTTTGCATATGAATTAGAAAAACCAAGTCCAAATCTTTTTTTTATTCAAACATCAAATATCAAACCGACTTTCGACTTTCCAATTTACTCCTCGTTGGGACTACGACCCGGGAACATCATATACTACTTCCGGTTTCATTGATTTTCTTGATAATTATCCTTAATATATATTTATAAGTATTATATATTTATATATATTGCCCAATATTCATTGAGTATTCAAAATAGGCAACATCTTTATATTAAAAGATGTCATTGAATTCTAGCTAGGCCGGAATCCTCCACATTAAGAATATTTTCCTTATAATGTTTTTGACTTCAAAACAAATCCATATTGGTTTACGTGACCTTAGTTCCCAGAACCATATTCAACAACTAATGAAGTTCATGTCAATCTTGACTCCACCATGTCATTAGCAGATTTGTTTATCTTCTTATCACTTCTAGTGATAATTATACCATTTATGTATAAACACATGAGTACACACATAGATCCA
>BQNB010020869.1:0-64949 GCA_026074375.1 Tanacetum coccineum | reverse complement strand
ACAGGTTTTGCATATAAACCAAAACCACCCCTCCACTTTTCAATTTTTATATATCAATTTTAGATATATAGATATTTAGTTTTATGTTATTACATAAGTTACCCCTTAGATATTAAAATTGTAACTTTGCCTAACACCCGAAGATAGAAATATAGTAGTCTAAAAAAATTACACTACCTACTATATCGAGAGAATAATTTTTAAGGAGTAATTAACATTAGATTATTCGGTTTAAAATTTCAAAACTTCTTATTTGGTTTATGATAAGAAAATTTCAAAACTTCTTATTTGGCTTATGATAAGAAAATCTCAAAACTTCTTATTTGGTTTATGATAAGAAAATTTCAAAACTTCGTATTCGGTTTATGATAAGAAAATTTCAAAACTTCTTATTTGGTTTATGATAAGAAAATTTCAAGACTTCTTATTTGGCTTACGATAAGAAAATTTTTTTAAGATTTTACTTATTTGGTTTATGATAAGAAAATTTCAAAACTTCTTATTTGGTTTATGATAAGAAAATTTCAAGACTTCTTATTTGGCTTACGATAAGAAAGTTTTTTTAAGATTTTACTTATTTGGTTTATGATAAGTATAATATATAAAGGATTAAGGTTTTGTTTTTAAAAAGATTAAAAGTTCTAAGATTTAAGGCTTTATAAAAATTTAAGTTTAAAAGATTTTAAGATTTACATTATTAAGTTTTTTAAAGAATTAACAAAGTTTTCAAAGGTTTTATAAGAATAATATATCAGATTCAAATAATCGAATTTTAAAAAAAAATGTCTGGAAAAGATAATACTTCTACGATAAACGAAATTGGGTCAACAACTCATTTTCAATGCCCTATATTGAAAGGGGCAAACTACAACACATGGGCAATTGGAATGCAAATTATTCTAAAAGCGAATGGCTTATGGGAAATGATAGAACCCAACAAAAAAACCCAAGCAGATAATAGAAAAGATAAAACTGCTATCGCATTCCTTTACCAAGCGTTATCAGAAGAACAATTGCTTCAAATCACAAAACACAAAACCGCGAAAGCTATATGGAATGCCTTAAAAACTAGACACATAAGAGAAGAAAGAGTTCAACAAGCAAGATTGCAAACACTCAAATCTGACTTTGAGATGTTACACATGAAGGAAGACGAGGCAATCGACACCTTCACCGCAAAACTAACAACTCTAGTAAACAAAGCCGCTAGTCTAGGGCACACAATTGAAGATTCCGTCATCATATGAAAATTATTTAATGCCATACCTGACAAATTCCTTCAGATTGTTTCATCCATTGAACAAGAGACTGATTTTAGAGAAGACCACAATATTTGTGGGTCAAGGCAAAGAATTAACATGCCTTCACGGTTTCAGTTCAGAGATTTCTGCAAGATTGTAGATGAGGGCTAAGAAAAAACCTGCCCCGAAGTCACTATGGCGATCAAAAGGATCAAGTGACTGGACGAACCCTGAAATAGATAAGAGACATAAAAATAAAAAAAATAAAAAAATCAAGCTTTAAAGACTGAAGACATCAAAGCATCAAGGACAAAGAAAAGGCTCAAAAGATCAAACGAAAATGAAGACTTTGAAGACACAACGATTGTGATTACGGGGGAGAATATTGGGCCGAAACCCAATCAACCGGGTAATCAGAACCCGCTGTCAAAGATAGTTACAAGACAGCGGTTATATAACTGTAAAACAGTTATATAACTGAAAAACTATTATTTTTACCAAAAGACACGATGGTTCAATCGAACCAATACAACCTTTACTCATACCCTTTCATTGTACATAAATAGGAACCAATTACTGTAAAACATATGATGACAGATTCAGATTTATAAAGATTTAAGATTCAAGATTATTTTGGTAAATTTTGATTTCAAGTTTAGATTAGATCCAACAATGTAAGGAAGCTACGAATAACTTCGAACAAGAAGTTGATGCAACAGCTTCAACTTCATTAGACTAATGTATTTTTTTTCTTTGAGTAACTATTTGTAGAGTCTTGCTTGGATTTTTATTCTTCGGTGGCTAACTTTCCAGACATATTTATGAAGAACAACACAACCGGATAGAAGGTTTTTGACCTAAGTAAGAGTCGGATAACTTTAGTTTCAGTTGATGCTAAAATGATCAAAATATTGTTTTACAAACTAGCTATTGTAAAACCATTTGCGAAAGATAGTGTTTCGACGTGCTTATAATTAGATATGTTATTGATTTACAAATTTTTATAGCTAAAATAGACAAATTGACATAATTGCAAAAAGATAAAAGGCGAATGATGCATTTACTCGGTTTTAAATTTAAGCAAACCTACCCTAGTGTTAGGAGGAAAAAAAGGGAGGGGAGGATGGCTTGATCCAATAGTTAGGAAGTGGTTTTCTAGTATATATATATATGTATATATATATATATACGTATATATATATATATACGTATATATATATATATATATATATATATATATATATATATATATATACTGAAAAAATTGTTTTTCAGTATAAATACATCATTTTTTTAGCTTGATTTTTTTCTTCTAAAAATCTATATAAATAAATGAATAAATAATTAAAATTATCTAATTCGGGTTATTCGGTCCAGTTTTTGGTTATTGGGGTTCGGGTTTCGGTTTATTCGGCTTATACAATATAAATTCGGTTCGCCTCCGATTCGGTTATGAAAAATAATTTAGCCGTAACTAACAGAATATGAATAAAACGACAACCCGATAACCGAACTGATATGAAACACCCCTGTCGCGCACGATATATATAGAGATATAATTGAATAAATGAGTTTGCCCGAAACTAAAATAATTATTTTTGCAAGTTAGTTTATGTTTGAACTTATTAATGCAAAACTACTAAAAAAGGACATGATTATAAATGTATATTAATATTAATACATGAGTGGTACACAAGTAATTTAATAGTTATAAGCAATGTCTAAAATTTTTAGCTTCTTTTATTCGGCCGTGGCATATAATTTTATATGCCTTCATGAGCCTTTACGTCAAACAAGACTTATTATGCAAGCAGACTTATTTTAAAAGCTTAGCCCGTAAACCCGAGAGTCTTCTCCAAACACTATGTTTCCCGCTATTTGAGTGAGAGGACATCGAATGTCAAACAGGTGCAGACTCATCAACAAATATATGGATGTATTTGGTGGAAAATATTGCCATACTAATAACATGAGAAGACATACAAAATGAAGATATTAAAGATGGATAACGGACTTATTTTGATTTTAAGACTAGCGACTTATTTTGGATATAAGTTAAAAGGCGAATGATGCATTTACTCGGTTTTAAATTTAAGCAACATACAAATTTATCACTAGTAATATTTAAAAAGATTACACATCGAAATAAAAATTTGTATTCAATTAAAAGACTAATACACGAAAGTTGCAAAGTGGGTGTTATAAAGTGAAAATGGTTAAAAAGCCATACACGTAATAAAATATAGCCAAAACACATATTTGTACCTGTAACTTGGAAAAGTAGATCTTTAGTACCTGAAACTTTGAGGGGTTGCAGGAATGGTATCCCGAACTTTGAAAAAATGAAATTTCTACTTACCTATACTAATAAATCAAAAATTATAATTTTTTTCTTTGTAAAAATCATTTTTAGTAGAGTATTTTGTAGTAAAATATTATAGTAAAATTTTAGCTAAGAAAATATATTTTTTTTCCTAAAATTTAATTATTTTTTATCTTTTAAAAATTAATATAGTATTTTAGTTTGTTATTTAGAATAATAGATTGTATATGTAGCATTGATTTCAAAATATTTCTAGCGCAGCTACTTTTAATATATTTCGTATAATATAATTAAATATTGTTTCAATATATTTTTTGCTCAACTTATAATCAAACTATTAGGAAGATTATAATTTTCAATTTAAATATGCATATAAAGAACTAAATAGTCAAATTGTTATTGTTTCAAAATTATTTGAAACGAACACTTCAGTATATAATATTGAAATTTATGTAAGGAACAATACTTTATAGAAAGTGAATTACAGCACTATTTTTGATACATAGATATTTGTATTATATACTTTAATGTGTGTTTCAAATAATTTCAAGACAATAACAATTTGAGTATTTGACTATTTATTTCTTCATATGCATATACAAATTGAAAATTACAAAATTTCTATATAGTTAGTTATAAGTTGATCTAAAAATTATTTGAAACAAACATTTAATATAATAGGAAAATATATTAAAAGTAGTGTGTTAGAAATATTTTAAAAATCAATGCTACATATACATTCTTTTTATTCTAAATAAATAATTAAAATACTATATTAATTTTTAAAAGATAAAAAATAATTAAATTTAAAACAAAATATTTGCCTAGCTAAAATTTTACTATAAAATATATATTATAAAATATTATACTAAAATGATTTTTAGAAAGAAAAAAATAATTAATTGTTGAGTTTATTAATATAGGGGAGTAAAAATTTTATTTTGTCAAGCTTAAAAGTTCAGGGTACTAGATGGTTCGTTTTGTATTACTATTAAAAAAATATATAACCAATCAATCACATTGTTTAGCCTAAAAGTTTCGTTCACAGGGATATCCTTGGAAGCCAGATCGATAACAAAGAAGACGAGAAGTTCTAATCCTAAACTCTGGAATGGATATCCTGTCAAAGCCAGATCAATAACAAAGAAGAAGACGACTCAAAATCTCTTCTGTCTTCACTATGTCAATCGCTAAATCTAAAGGTCTTTTCATTTTTTAATTGTTTTTCTAATTGATTTTGAAATAAATTTAGAGTTATGTTTTTTGGTGATTGATTTTACGCTAAAGAATATAATATGAAGAATTCGCAATCTTTTATTGATAGTAATCTCTGATTTTGGCCTACAAATATGCTGGTACTAGTTCCGATATCTCTTCGCCTTCTCGTTGTACCGATTTTATTCTTTTAGTCTGTGATTTAAAGGCTTATTACCCTGTTTCTGTAACCACAGAACACTTGACAGTGGACCTTGAACAGTTTTAAATTCACAGGGGCCGAAACTCTGTGAACATCACCGATATCATTCTCTCTCGTATGTCCAAAAAAATATTAAATCCTTATAATTGGGTCGATTTGGGTTATGTGTCAGAGTATTTGAAGTGTTTTCAAATGTATGAAATTTTAACCCGCTCATATCAAAAAGATTGTATGTATGAGGTTGATATGTAATAACAGTTGATCCGAGGTATGGATTGGATATATCGATGAAAGCTTGAATTAACGGTCTGGACTGGTTATGCAATTGGGTTCCGAGTCTTTGACGGGCCGCGAGACCAGCACGTTAAAAAGAGCGCGCGCTTGTTTAAGAAGACACAGGTACGGCCGGCTGTGGTACTAGGAACGGGGGGCTGAGAGCGATAAAGGTTGCGCCGCGCCTTGTACTGTATCACGCGCGGCTGATGGTAGGATGTTGACTTGTGGATCTAGAAACTCAGCATTCCAAAAATGGTTATTTGAAATTGCATTATTTGTTTTCAGCACAAAGGAACAAGAATCTGGCTGACTCATTGAGGTCGTTTTCATACGATTTAAAAAAAGAAAAATGGTCACATTTGAAATCTAAAGAGGTCGATATATAAGGAGACCAGAATCCAACAATCTTTGCAACAACTCTCTCCTATGTGAATATGATAGATAATCGCGATTTTGCTAGAAATTAGGATTTATCAAAACTTCAGATAGCAGGTTAGCAGACGTTGAGACTGATTTTCAAACATCTATATGCTAGAAGCTTGTCCAAATGCAATGTCATAGACTAAATTTTGAACATTTCGTATTGTAATGATTTTTAAGTTGTACAGCCTAATGGGAACAGTATATGGAGTGTGGTTAGGAGATTGTGTTTATAGAAATTTCAGAGATGAAAGTAGGAGATGTGATGTAATTATGAAGCTCATATGTGAAAGTTAGACATTTTAAAACCAATTTGAAAAGATTTTGGAAATTAAATGCACAAAGTAAGGAAATGTTTGGAATATGGTTTTAGCAGAGGGCTAGTACATTAGTGTGAATATGTCCTCTTTGATTGAAGTCTTATAGCTTGTGGGTCTGGTTAAGGCAACATTCTATTGAAATTTAAATCAATTTTTGGATAGTAGTAAGCACTAAAAGGTAGTTTCCAGTGCTAGCTGGTTAATGTAATCTAGTTTCATACTTGATTGTTTCATGTCTAGTCTGTCAGGTATATCCTGAGTATGCAGAATGGATGGAATATTGTGATTGATAAAGTGTTTGTGATAAGAAAAGTATTAGCAGCTTGTTTGTAGTTTTGACTTAGATGTCTAATATATGACGTACATGTGCCTTGACTTCACAAGAAACCACAAAGATTTGAAGATCAATATGTCGTATCCAAGATGAATCATACGTCGTATTCACAGGCGATTCATGGAAGATTCTATAATAAATTTGTCGTGGTCCCCACTTCATGAAAACTCCAATACGCCGTATAAAACTCATCCAGTATGGCCTAGCAACTTAATTCCAGACTCTATAAATACTGAACCCTAATTATGATTTTCAGTGTGCAAAACCGCACCGAAGACTGAGAAGAAGGCATTAACCACCAGGTTCGACTTTTAGAAAAGAAGAGAAGCCACGAAGGTCTTTCAACACCTTACAATCCATAAGGAAACCCTTGTAAATTCATATACTCTAAATACGTGTTTAATTGTTGGTATCACAGTTTTAAAAAGAGCGCCTTAAGGCGCGCCTAGGGTCTAAGGCTCAAGCTCAAGGGATTTTTTCAGATCGAGGCTTCGCACAAGCACAAGGCTCACAAAAAGCGCAGAGCTTTGGGATTTAGAGCCTTGAGCCTAGGCGCGCCTAGGAAAGGTGACGTATTTTGAAACTTTCTTTGCGAATTTAACATTCATCACCCTCATATGTTAATAATAGATTATGTGACAACCGAGATTTGAGCAGGTTAGTTTATACCATTAGATGTGGCTAAGAGTTCATTTTATGTGAGTAAGTGTGTGCTATGTGATTTTAAGTGTGCTAAGTGTGTTAAGTATGTGCATGATATTATTTTGAGGTGTTGGGCATCTCATTTTGACTATGTTTGTGTTGGATTATTAGTATTCCATTTGTTCACGTTTAGTGATAAAGGAAAGGATTGGCGTATTGCATGTAATACTACGTCAATTGTTTGATGATTTAGCGATAAGCGTTTATGATAATCGTGGCATTTAAGAAATAAAATAAGTGAGTGAAATATGGAGTTTGTGGCAAACTTTATAAAAATGGAAAGTGGTTTGGTGAAATGAAAGTTATTTTTAGAAAGGTTAGTAAGTAGCGTTTAAATAAAAAGGTTTAATCAAATTAGCTTAAGTTTTTATAAAAATTTAAGGAAATAATGTAAAGTAGTTAATTAATAATAATAAAATGTATACTTATATAGGGGCGTCCGATTTAAGGTTTTAAGGAAAAAAAATTATTTTCTTTTAGGCTTATTTGAGTTGGGCTAGGACTCAAAGAAACAATTATAAAACCAATTTGGCCAATCTCTTCTCCCCTTCTTCTTGTTGCCATGAGATTCACCCCCCCCCTAAAAAAAAACCCTAAAAAGTTGTTTTTTTTCATTTGTGGATCCAAGAGTGTGATTTAGGTGCTAATCATCAAGGTAAGTGTGTTCAACCTAGTTTAAGTTAGATTTGCGATAAAATCTTGATCTAGGATGAGCACAATTTAGGGCTGTGTTTACGAGTGATTGTCTCCGGAGGGTGGAGAGTGTAGGTTGTGTTTTAACTGCCAGAGGCCATACCATTTTGCTAGAGAGTGTCGGGCACCATTTAAGCAAGCAGATCAAGTGAATGAGGTTAGAGTGGGTAATAATAGGAAGGTTTGTTACGAGTGTGGGAGCCGTGATCATTTTTAGTACCATTGTACCTGGTTAAACCGAGCCCCGGGTCAAGCAGGAAATCCATTGGCATTAGAAGGAAATCGTAACAACCGATATAATGGAAATCAAACTCGGCGAAAAGCTTACAATGTGAATGTGAATGCAGCTGAGGCTTCGCGGGATCCTAAAATGGTGACGGGTACTTTTTCTTTAAATAATTCTTTTGCTACTGTACTTTTTGATTCTGGAGCTAATTTTAGTTTCATATCTACTGAATTTGTGTCTTTGCTAAATGTGAAACCTAGTATTGCGAATCCTAGTTATGTGATAGAAATAGCAGATGGTGAAAAGGTGGAAGTTGACAGGATTATACATGGTTGCAAACTAGAACTAGGAAATTCCTTTTTCACTATAGATTTGATACCGTTGGGTCATGGAAGTTTTGATGTGATTGTGGGGATGGATTAGTTGTCTCAAAATAGGGCTGTGATAGTATGTCATGAAAAGGTGGTTGAAATACCATTGATTGGTGGTGAGATACTTAGGGTACAAGGAGAGCGTGCGTTAGAAGTAGGCAAAACTTTAAGGAATGTGAAAGTGGATGAACCAAAGGTGGATGATATTTCTATGGTGCGGGATTTTGTTGATGTGTTTCCGGAGGATTTGTCAGGATTGCCACCTCAGAGACAACTTGAGTTTCGTATAGACTTAATTCCTGGAGCAACGCCTGTTGCAAAGTCCCCTTATCGTTTAGCACCTTTGGAAATGCAAGAATTATCTGGGCAACTTCAAGAGCTGCAAGACAAAGGTTTTATTCAACCTAGTCATTCTCCATGGGGAGCACCTGTGTTGTTTGTTAAGAAGAAGGATGGCTCTTTTCGTATGTGTATTAATTATAGGGAATTAAACAAGTTGACTGTTAAGAATCGATATCCTCTTCCTAGAATTGATGACTTATTTGATCAACTACAAGGTTCGCGTTTCTTTTACAAGATAGATCTTCGATCAGGTTATAATCAGCTCCGAGTACATGAGGATGATATTCCTAAAACTGCATTTAGAACAAGGTATGGACATTTTGAGTTTACTATTATGCCTTTCGGACTAACCAATGCCCCAGCAGTCTTTATGGATCTAATGAATCGAGTCTGCAAATCGTATCTAGATAAGTTCGTCATTGTTTTCATAGGTGACATTTTGATTTACTCGAAATCGAAGGAGGAGCATGAGGTACATTTGAGGTTAGTTTTAGAATTATCGAGGAAAGAGAAGTTGTATGCTAAATTCTCCAAGTGTGAGTTATCGCTGCAAGAGGTGCATTTCCTTAGTCACGTGGTCAACCATAATGGTATCCACATGGATCTAAGTAAGATTGAGGCAGTAAAGAATTGGAAAGCTCCTACAACACCGTCTGAAATCCGATCATTTTTGGGTCTAGCGGGTTACTACCGGTATTTTATCGTAAACTTCTCTAAGATAGCTAAACCTCTTACTTCATTGACTCAGAAGAATCAAAAGTATGTGTGGGGTGTAGAACAAGAAGAGGCTTTCCAGACTTTGAAAAATAATTTATGTGAAGCACCGATATTGTCACTTCCCGATAGAGTTGAAGATTTTGTAGTTTATTGTGATGCTTCAAATTAGGGGTTGGGTTGTGTGCTCATACAGAGAAATAAGGTGATTTCTTATGCGTCAAGACAGTTAAAGATTCACGAGAAGAACTATACTACACATGATCTTGAGTTAGGGGCAGTGGTGTTTGCATTAAAAATTTGGAGACATTATTTTTATGGTACGAAAAGTGTTATTTACATGGATCACAAAAGTCTCCAACACATATTTGATCAGAAGGAGTTGAACATACGTCAAAGGAGATGGATCGAGTTATTTAGTGATTATGAGTGTGAAATTCGATATCACCCAGGTAAAGCGAATGTAGAGGCGGATGCACTAAGTAGGAAGGAAAGGGTGAAACTTAAACGAGTGTGGGCGATGGCAATGACTATTCAGTCTGGAGTGAAAGGGATGATATTGGCAGCTCAGGGTGAGGCATTTGATCAGGACAATGTAATGAATGAGAGGTTACATGGGTTAGGTCAACAAATGGAAAGGAAAAGAGACAGAAGTTTATACTTATGGAAAAGAGACAGAAGTTTATACTTATGGGTTAGGTCAACAAATGGATCGAATATGGGTTTCGTTGGTAGGAGGTGTGAGAACAATAATTATGGATGAGGCTCATAAGTCCAGGTATTTTGTACATCCTGGAGCGGATAAGATGTACTATGACCTTCGAGATATGTACTGGTGGCCATGAATGAAGAGGGATATTGCTACCTATGTTAGTGAATGTTTAACTTGTGCAAAGGTGAAGGCTGAGCATCAAAAGCCTTCGGGCTTATTACAACAACCAGAGATACCGGAATGGAAGTGTGAAAACATCACCATAGACTTCATCACTAAATTACCTAGAACCCGGAATGGGCACGATGCAATATGGGTTGTAGTTGATAGATTGACCAAACCAGCACATTTTCTGACAATACGTGAAGATTATAGTATGGAGAAATTGGCAAAGTTGTACACCGATGAAATTGTCGCACGTCATGGAGTGCTTGTGTCGATTATTTCGAATCGTGACGCATGGTTCACATCACGTCTCTGGCAAACATTTCAGAAAGCCTTAGGAACATGATTGGATATGAGCACGACTTATCACCCTCAGACAGATAGACAGAGTGAGCGTACAATTCAGACGTTAGAGGACATGCTAAAGGCGTGCATGATAGACTTTGGTGGCAATTGGGATGTCCACCTACCGTTAGCCGAGTTCTCTTATAACAACAGTTATCACACTAGCATTCGGTGCGCTCTGTTCGAAGCATTATATGGAAGAAAATGTAGGTCACCTGTGTTATGGGCTGAAATTGGGGAAGGTAGTTTGATTGGACCCGAATTGGTGCAAGAAACGACTAATAAAGTAGTAGTTATAAAAGAGAGGCTCCAAGCGGCGAGGGATCGTCAAAAGAGCTATACGAACAACATGCGTAAGCCGTTAGAATTTGAGGTTGGAGATCGTGTGATGCTAAAGGTGTCGCCTTGGAAGGGCGTGGTTCATTTTGGGAAGAAGGGTAAGTTAGCTCCAAGGTATGTTGGGCCATTTGAGATTTTGGAGAGGATCGGTCCTGTAGCTTATCGGCTAAGGTTGCCCGAGGAGTTGAGTGGTGTACATGAAAACTCTTCGTTTTATCGAGGAACTTGTAGAGATTTTGGGCCGTAAAATTAAGAGTTTAAAGCGTAGCAAAATACCAATTGTGAAGGTTCGTTGGGATTCAAAGCGTGGTCCCGAGTTCACTTGGGAGCGCGAAGATTATATGAAGTCTAAGTATCCTCAGTTGTTTGCTGATCGTGCTGATGAGTCGGCTAGTTAAATCTCGGGACGAGATTTCCTAAAGGAGGAGATACTGTGACAACCGAGAGTTGAGCAGGTTAGTTTATACCATTAAATATGGCTAAGAGTTCATTTTATGTGTTTAAGTGTGTGCTATGTGATTTTATGTGTGCTAAGTGAGTTAAGTATGTGCATGATATCATTTTGAGGTGTATGGGCATCTCATTTTGAGTATGTTGGTGTTGGATTATGAGTATTTCATTTGTTCGCATTTAGTGATAATAGAAAGGATTGACGTATTGCATGTAATGCTACGTCAATAGTTGGATGATTTAGTGATAAGCATTATGTGATAATTGTGGCATTTTAGAAATGAAATAAGTGAGTGAAATTTAGAAGTTTGTGGCAAACTTTCTAAAAATAGAAAGTGGTTTGGTGAAATGAAAGTTATTTTTAGAAAGGTTAATAAGTAGCATTTATGTAAAAAGGTTTAATAAAATTAGCTTAAGTTTTTATAAAAACTTAAGGAAATGAAGTAAATAAGTAAATTAATGATTTTATAAAAAAAATATATAAAAATAATAAATAGGGGTGTTAGGCGTCGGCTAAAAAAAAGGAGAAAAAAAACTAGAGGTTTAACTAAAGAAACTATTATAATACTAAATTTTAGCCCATCTCTTTCTCCCCCTTCTTCTTGTTGCCAACTGAGAATAACCCCCCAGAACCCTAAGAAGTTTAGGATTTTTTTTCATTTGTGGATCCAAGAGCCATTCAAGAGTGTGGTTTAGGTGCTAATCATCAAGGTAAGTGTGTTCAACCTAGTTTAATTAGTGCATTCATGTAACAAAATCAATGATGGATTCTAGGGTTTCATAAAATATAATATATTAATGATATATTATGATTGTAGTATGATTAGGGATTGATTTGGGTCATGATCATGCAATTGGTTATGTTAGATTTGCGATAAAATCTTGATCTAGGATGAGCAAAATTTAGGGTTGTGTTTATGAGTGATTATCTCCATGTTGTTTACCCTAAAAGTTGTCAAAACAGTAAATACGGGTCAGATTTAGGTCATGTTTGTGAGGGTAAAACCCTAACTTAAAATTCGAATTGAGCTTAGCCCTTCTACAGGAGTTTAGTTCTACGTGTCTATTAAAAATCTCCCAAAGGAGAGCTTCTGATTTGGAGTCTAATATGGTTTTTAAGTCCAAACTTTTTTGTGTGCAATCAGATCCGAATTGGGACTGTTTTGAAATTTGATTTTCTTAGGTGTACTTTTGCATGTAAATGGATTTTGAAAATCCAAAGATAGTTAATATGCTCATAAATGAGCATGGGTGATTTTTGGTATGAATTATGAGGGTCATTAAGTAAGGGTTTGAAGTACGTAAAGTCATGATAAAATTTTGCAATTTAGAGTTAAATATAAGTAACTAGTGGAAGGAGTTAATGAAGTGGTTAGGTTTGGGCATGGTGTCGGGGTGACCCATGATGGTTAATTAAACCCTTATACATCCATCATATGAGTGTTACATGGACATGAGCTTTTAGCTTGGTCGCATGTAAAACATTTGTGTTTGTATGTGAGTTTTATAGCCCCTCTTTTCTTATGATTTTATTGGGGTGGAAATGATGCAAATATTTGGAAACGTTTTGATTACTGTGATAATGGTTTGATCAAGATGCGTGGGACTAAATACGTGCCTATAATATGTTGTGGTGGCTACATGTTGTTGTGCTATGATATTAAGAATTGTGAACTAAGTTAGGGGGATCACCTGCGGGTATCCATGGCCTATTTAGTGGAAGGTACTATGGCCTAGCGGTAGGATGGTTACTTTGAGGGTATCCACGGCTGGGGCTAAGGGGGTAACCACAGGGACCTTGGTACGAATGAGATGTCTTATAAATCGTTACTGAAAATCGTGGTACCTTGAATTGTATTTTGATTGATGTATTGATTGGTTGTGCATGCTAGCCGTATGATAGTTCATTTATTATCCTGCAATGTTTTCTTTATTATCACAGTAATGTGCGGTTTGGATTTTATATCATATTTTAAACCTATGACTCTCACCAACTTTATGTTGACATTTTTAAGCATCATTTTTAGGTGAGTATCATTTTTAGGAAGAGTGGCTAGAGAGACCCTAGCTTTGCTTGTGGAGTTGTCTTTCTAGATCTTTCAGTTGTGATATTGTGTTGCTTAATTCTTTGTTTGTTGGAGATTGTTAGTATTTGGACTTTTTGTTTCGTGTATGAGACATTACTTATTGGTATTGGCAAGACTCCTCTACTTATGTAGGTATTGTCATGACACATAGTGTCCATTTGATTATTTTCCTTCATTTAGATTTCTCTATAGTATATACTTTTGTGTTGTGATGATATCCATGATCTTACGCCTCGTGTTTTCGCCTAGGCGGGGTGTGAAAGATTACCTAGAAACTACCTAGAAATGAAATAAATCAATAAATTTTTATGTGTTTAGATCATTCAATACAAGTGGTGTGCACATACAAACACCTCCCCTCTAAATTTACGTGTGAGATAACGAATCTCGTCAATGCCTAGGAAATCTGATACATTGGCTATATAAATTTTTTTTTGGTTTAACTATTCAAATTATTTATAGATATACATTGATTATTTATAAGTGTATATTAAGTCATCATTAATCTATAAATTTTTGCCTAAACTATTATAATTTACTTCAATTTAATGCTACGCATATTCATGAAGCTCGCGTCTTGATCTGCGCCTCGCCTCAAGGATCCATAAGCCCTTTGCGCCTTAGTGCGACTTGAGCCTTTCAAAACACTAGTTGGTATCATTCATTAACTTGGTTAGGTTACCTTAATCGTTCGTCTATGACATTTGTATTCGTTACAATGGTTATTGGCTAATACCTTTAGGTATTAGCCATGTTTATGATAATTTAATGTTTGGCTTATGTTTATTCTGATTGACTCTTATTCATTGTGTGCTTATTATGTTTATCAATTTATACTCATTTACGATCTTAAGTATGCGACCTATCATTCAACTGGATCTAGAAATACAAAATAGAGAGTTAGTTAGATGCCAGGATAGCTCTCTATATCTGTAATTTATATATCTAGAGTAATAAGATCACGAATAATTACATGTCTTTGCTCTCTTTGTTTAGTAACAAGTTGACTAGCCAGGTGACCTAGGATCAACAAATAACGTTTTGATTTCCTGAGTAAAGATCTGGACAAGTGGACTACTGGTATATAAAGAGCCGTTAAGAAGTAAATTAGTAAAGTTTTGATGAGCTAATGTTTGATAAGATCACCATTATTAATCTCCTAAGATAGATTATAATCAGCTAAGATTGCTTTATGCAGATGTGGTTAATTGTGACAGAATTGCCATGTCTAGGTTTTAGAAAGAAGTACCAGGTACCAGCCTAAATCTAGGAATGATATACCAACAATGAGATTAGGAAACATCATTGCACTTATAAACTAAACCTGCATTTTATTTAATTAAATATGATTAATACGTTATATAGAATCACATTCCCGAATCAACTGACACATTCTTATACAGTAAATTGAACTATGTAAATAAAAGTTTGAGAGTAAACCAACATAATCAATAAAACTCTTTCCTAGAGATGTGACCTCGTAGTTTTAAAATATTATCAACAGAAGTTTTAGCTTATAGGTAACATATGCGGATTAATAACGTTCAAATTAACTACAAAACAAAAAAGGAATATACAGATCGAATTCAGATATATCAATTAACTGAAACAAACAGAACTAACAATAAGCAAATCCAGTTAGCGGTATGATTAACAGAAAAAAGATAGCAAATCGGATTAATAAAACTTATATAACCATAAAACAGAATAAAGGATAATACCTCGAATTAATTTGAAGAAACAAATAAAGATAAAATTAGGGATTTTTTTGATTCGGATTGATTGTATGTGGATTGATTCGGGGGGTTGTGGTTGGGTGGAAGCCGGTAGGTGATTAAGGGTTTTGAAAGTTTTGTTTTTTGCAATTTTCGTTTTGACTCTTAAGGTTTTTGTGAATTAACTTCGCTCTCTCTAAAGCTTTTTTTTATTATACTTGTGACACATATTTTTTTGTGCATAATTTTATTAAAAAACGAATAAAAACGAAATTTTTGTAACACTTTGGTCAAATAAAGAAATATTTAAGGTTTATTATTAAATATTTTTATAAAAAACAAAATATAATCAAAAGAATGTCTCTTATTATGGAAACAATCACTTTTTTGAAATAGACGAAAATCCTCAATTGAGGTTTCTCCTTTACTATATAAAAGATATAACCCTAATATGCACCGTAGTATTTAATGGGTTATATTAATTCAAACGTATGATATATACATAAATAGCTGCCGCCTCACGTTGTTAGTCACGAACATGCAAGCTATATATTTATCTTTACATTATATATAGGAGCAAGGATATGAGTTGAAATATGTGACTAGACATGATATCTATGACATGGCACCTACATGGCATACTTTTGGTAACAACAATGCCACGTCAAAGGGCATTTTTGTCCACAATTAATTATTTTTCCTGAAAATGTGTAAAAATTTAGCCACTTTCCGGACTTGAAACCTGGTATGTTGATACAAGAAGCAATGCTTCAACCGCTGTACCACGCCAATTTTTTTGATAGACAATTCAAAAACAAAAGTGTCATTCTTTAGGAAACTGAGTTTGATTCTCCTACACAATCGGCTTAGTTTTGAAATCGCTTCTTAAATGCCTCCCCTAAAAATTAGCTCATTTCTTCTCAATCAGTAACACAAAATCAATTCATTCAATATTTATCTTAATCATCTCAAAATGATTATAATGGAATTTCAACTGACAAATTCTGATTAAACAGTTTAACACAATTAAATTTAGGGTTCTGGTGATACTATTGAATCATAATATAAAAACATGTTTGTTTAATTTCGAATTTGATTTTATTTATTTTTTTATTTGTGATTTCTATCATTATCTCAAATTCTTCTCAAATAATTTCATGTTGTTCAGGTGATTTTCGCAATTTAAAGAAGCGGAAGTAGGATGATAACTAAGTTAAAGATATTAGGTATGTCACTTATTATGATACATCTTCTTCTTTCTATTTACAGGCCATATAGATGATATCATCCGTACCACATTAGGTCCAAGACCCAGGTTAAAGATGCTTCTTAATGCTTCAGGAGGTACCTTTTATATACACATATATATGTTATAAGCTTAGTTTGTTAAATTGCATTTAAATCGGCTTTTGGTGTTGCAAAGTTTAAAATAATATGATCTGTTTAGTTTACTATGCACAGAAGTATGTTGATTATGTTTGAGGTTTATTATTTTATAGTAAATGAGATATAAAGTTACTCAAATTATATGTGGAAATTTACACTCAGGATGACCGAGCTAAGCCGCACTCATGATGAGGAAGTTGGTGATGGAATTACATCAATTCATTGTTTTCTGTTGTATAACTTTTAACCATTAATTAAGCGGTCATATGTGTTAGGTCTACTACAAAATGAATTATATGGCTTATTGCTAATACTTGACTTTTAAATTCCAAGTTTGGTGAAATGCTTTAATGATGTGAAAGCTTTCCATTGACAAGGAAGTTATGCACATCCCATATTTTGCTTATGTTCTTATAAGTTAAAAGATTAGCAATCCCATAGCTTTATATTTCAAAATGTGGCAAGCGAATAAGTTGTAATAAGCAATCTAATCACCTCGTCGTATGGAGTGCTAAAGAGTATATGTTATTGTTCAGATAATTCTAGGATCATCTTCAATAGCACAACCGGAGGTGCTTGGACTTGACTTTATGTTTAGGGATCTAGCGTCCACACGTTATAGATTTTGTACCTATATCTTGTAGAGTTATTAATATTAAGTAAAGCCTAAATACTGCATTATTCAGGGATGATTGTTAGTGGAATCCCTTCAAACTCTTTACCTGATTCAATTTATTAACGTCTATTAACTTGTGCTTTAGTATCTGTCCTTGTATTCATGAACCATGTGACAGCTATTATTTTCTTACTGTTTTTGTTAGAATCTATGCCAGGTTTTAGCATAGGTGGGTGATGAGTGATAACATATGACGGGCAGTGTTTGAGCATTATCCGCTTCAGCGAGGATATATACGCGTATGGAACCGCAATGCATCTATAATCATGTAAGTTTAGAAAAACAATTTCAAAATACTTGCTGTTAAAAAGATTTCTTATTGGAAAACTTTTTCTGAGTAGACTGTGAGGGTTTAAAGAGACAAAAAATTAAACGGCATTTGACACTTCACCCATGGTTGGCAAATGTTAGTAACAACATTATCCAAAACAGTGAGAATGTATCTGATACACTAGTTTGAGTACTAACCAATTTGATTCATTGTTATATAGTTTATATATGGTTTCTTGATTGGATGGTTGCTCGACTTGGTTTATTTCTTTTTGGGATTGAAAATATCTGGTCTACAAAGACCATTATTTAAGATACTATAACTTGGACTGGAAAAAGAGATGAAGCAAAAGGAGATAAGTAAAATCTGATTATGCAAATGATGTAAGAAGACAACTCATTTACCTTTAACAGTTTTTTAGATTAATGATTTTTTATTCTACGGATACCATGCAAGTTTAGTTATGCCTAAAGCTAATGATTATTTGACTTCGAAGTATTTTAAAGCTAATGTCCATCTTATTTATGTGCTTTTCAGCTACCGCCCGCCCCATCAGCCAGCTATTGATATACCAATTCATACAATGTTTTATACCGAAGGGAAAAAAGCTCAAAGACTCATAAACAAAAAAGAAAGTTTTTTTTAAAAAAGTATTTTTCCTGACGCTTCAATCTTTGTTGAACCTGCAGTAACATGTCTACATTTGAGTATTCGGATTTTATTTTTTGTGTTTCAGATGCAAAGACAAAAAACAATGTGCAATCATTTAAAAAGCTTCTTTAAGTAAGTATTGCCACCACTTAACGAATTATGATCCTAATCAATGTTCATAAGGTTTTTGTGCTTAATAATATATCTTCTTTTGTATGAATACCTAGATTAAATCTATATTGGTCTTTGTTCTCATTGTATATTTATATCTACATTCTTCAGGTTAGATGCAACCTTGAGCAAGCAAAGAATTTATTAGAGGCTATAATGAGGGTACTATTATCTCTTGCTCAATGTAAATTTTTTAAAATAGATGTTTTTAGCTTAAAATACATGCAAGTAATATTTTTTAACTGGTACAGAGACAAGAGAAAATAAGTGATGTCATTGACATCAAAGTCATTATTAAAAGGACGACAAAAGATACTAGCTGAAATAGGATATGCGTTCACCCTCATGGTATTGTTTTGTTATACAATATGTAACATATTTATTTTAATGGTATCGTTTAACGATATTTGTTTATTGTACTATTTAGTATGTAGATATAGATGAAAAAGCCATCTGAACTGAAAAACCAGAAGAGTTGGTCATGGATCTTTCAAAGGCTAAGGCACATTCTCTTATTATATGAGTGTAATCACACTTTGGCATCTGCAAATAGATATTATCTGAACTTATGAAATTAACCGTTTATTTTTGTTACTAAGATATGAATGTATATTTTCTTAAATGATTTATATTCGATACCATATACGTACAAGCAAATGCAAACATGTGTAAACTACTTTTATGGATTATCAAGGAATTAATCTTAGAAGCCAAGTTGAAAGGAACGGGCTCTTGGGCTACATGTAAGTTTACCCGTAATAAGCATACACATAGAAAAACATAAAGATTATAAACACAGTCCAATGGTGTATATATTTGAATCATCTAAAAATTATTATTACAAGATTCAGATATGAGAAAGTTACTTATGCTGAGACCAACGGGCCTCTGGTCTAATGGTATGGAAGTTTTACCCTCCTAGGCAATGTCTCAAGTTCGAGTCTTGTCTAGGGCGATAGGGGTTTCCTCCCGCGTGCATAAAGGGAAGGGTGCCATTGCCTTCTGGGCTGGGCCTAACCTGGTTGTGTGGGCTCGCTACGCCTTCTGGGCTAGGGGCCATGTAGCCACAATTGCCGTTCAAAAAAAAACTTATGCTGAGGTTTGGTACAGTGATGTCTAGCATTTTTTAGTTTTTGACTTTAAACTCTACTGATTTGCTTGGTTATTTTGCAGAATTTGTCGACAGTATCCACGAGAACAAGGTAAGCCATCATTGTTATATTTTACGCATATGAATTAGGGTTCAAACCACACACATCGGCGGATGACAAATGGATCTCTAAGAACTTTACTACAGAGCCGTGATTGTATCAGCACAAAACTGTATGGAATTCTAATCCGAGCTATTATGGCCCGGCATATCTTCGCTTACAAAAATGAAGATTTTATCAATGGCCAGGTTTGTTGTTGAATATGTACTATAAAGTCTAGACACATACAATTTTGTTTAATAGGCCTTCTGACATTATCTACTACTTACTCATGTGGATTTGTTATCTTCCTTAAAGATCGATAATCATGCATTGGCTAATATGGCCTTTATACCTGGTTGAAACCCGAAGCTTGATTAATATTGGAGTGAGTCTCAATTCATGGCTCATGGGCCACGTATATCATTGCATATAACAAGTAAGTCTTAACATTTATTATATCTGTTCTAATTAGTTTTTTGGTAATATGTATTTATTTTTTGTTTTCTATTGCTTTTCTTTTATCTAGATGTAGGGAACTCACCATTGAGGATAACTAAGTAAAGCCTGGAAATGGTGACTGGGCAAATGAATATCAACATCAATGTAATGCAGACCCGTCTTCGTAGTAGATTAGTATGCACATGAACAGGCAAGCTAAAGTATGTCGGGTTAAAATTTTCATTTTTCGCGATACATGTACGTTAGGTCATATATTTATTAATGCATGATTTTGTTCAAGTTTCTAGAGGACCTGAGAATTGGGCGAGGGAATTTGCTAACGAACGTCTGCATCATGGTCGAGTAGATGATCGGTGGGCTGACTAAGATGTCTGGCTTATCACTAATTTTCTTCTTGATTTTATTATCTACTAAGTTGCATATTTGGTCTATATTGGTTTTTATAAGGTTGAAGAATCCGTTGTCCGTACCTGTAACCTACCTTACACCACCCTTGCTCCTACAATTTGTCATGGTTTAATAGCTTATAACCTAAAACCCTAACTATTTGAATTCAAAACTGGAAATAAAGCCTGAGATTGGTAACAAACTGAAATGCATACGACTTGCCATAAGAAATGTTAGGATTTAATATTAGATTCTGTCAAATCCTATTTGCAGTAAAAGAAAAGGTGAGTCAAATGTGCGGTTTAGGATTGGATAGTTGTATAAGACCTTATAAGAGATTTCTTAGTTTAGAATTTGGACGCGTAAAATGGATAGTTGTAGTGGAAACTCCATATATTTTAAAAGTTCTAACCTGTATGAACTATTTTAACATATTTAGAGGAAACCAACGGTTAGTACTGCAGCGGGCCTCGCAGTTCTGAATGTTATCCGGAGAGAAAAACTTCAAGAGAACGCACACATCTTTGGAACATATCTAAAAGAACGTCTCATTTCCCTTAAAGATAAACATGAAAGTAAGTTTTTTTTATCGCTTACTTTGAACTTTTTAGGGGCAACTTACCAAAATGTACATACTGTATGCTTAGTTTTTGGTTCTTACTTTGACTTTATATTCAATTGAGTAAAATGTAAATATTGTACTTTTGTTTATGTATAACCTATATCAGTCGATATATATTTTTTCGATTATTAACCTATTGGTTTTCGTATAGTCACTAGAGATGTACAAGGAAGAGGTATAGTACTTGGTGTACTGGTCACACACCAGGGTTAAAAACACTGGTTAATGCACAAGTATTTGAAGTCATTGACAATATGAAAGGTACAACCGTACAATTACTCTATATACAAATTTACTTACTATTAGGATTTTAAGTAGACATTGTAGTAAATAATTTCTAAATAAAATAAATACAAATATAAACGACATACGATTACAATATTTTTATGTGTATTGAGTACCATCATACCTATAAATCAGGTAATTTGAGCTAGAGAACTAAGAAGTAAACAACGTCGCTTTGTAATTTTATATCTGTAGATTTCGGGGTATTGATCGGCAAATGTAGATTCTATGGCAATGTTTATAGGATCACTCCTCCACTTTGTTTCAATAAACAAGATGCATGTTTGATATTTATTTCTATTTTATCTTCAAAGTAGATTTTATTAAGGGAATTTTTCAAGGGGTGTTGGACTTATCACAACTATTTAAGCTTTGCATTTCCATCTTATTTGATATGCAACTATTTGATATGCAGGTTTGTATAAAAAAGGGGCATTTTTCAAGGGGATTTTATCACAACTATTTGATATGAGCAAGGATGTGTAACAAAGCGATTTGAGCTTTGCATTTCCATCATATGCAAGGATGGTGAAATACCATAAAGAACTGATATGATGATGAAATAGGACTTACGGCAAAAAGTATCATTTCATAGGAAATAAAACTTTGACTTAATCGGTAACCTTCCCTATTCAAGTTACTTGCGCAAAATGCATTACACTTATGTTATTCCACTTAAACTCAAGGTGATAAAAAAAGTCTATGTGTATAGTATTACATTATCTTTTAAGCACTCTTTTGTTAGCAATGAAGCTTTTTAGTGTAAATATATATATAAATAAAAAGTACTATCGTTGTGTGATGGTTTAGAGTATGGCCACAAACTTTACATATTTATATGGATATCAATTCTAAGAAGACGGATGAACATTCGTATTTGAATAGGCAACATTGTTTTGTATATACAACATATTTATTATCTTTTGTATAAACCGAAAAAGTTGTTATTGTGGAGTTTTTTTATTTAGATGTTTTGCGTCTTTTAATATTATATTCACGTCTAAATTTATAATTATCCATATTATTATGATGTTACCCGCCCATTCGGGGGGTTACGAAATAGTTATTAGTATTATTCGTATATAATAATTGTTAGTTTATTATATCTAGTTTGGATATATCAGTATACATAGTTACATTAATATTATTAGTTTATTTTGCATCTAATTCCCATGTATTGATTTTATGTAGAGAGATGACACAATTCTTGAAGAAACCTTAATGTTGAATATGCACGTTATGTCATGTTTTTTGTTGTTGTTATTGTTGTTGTCATAGAAAGTTACCACGGATATTACCGTTTGGTTCGATACAGGTACACCCGTTAGTGTTGGAAAAAAAAATCAATACATTAGTTCGGTTTGATGTTCATGGTATCAATATGATACCGTAGCTCATCCTTAGTTTTTCATATTCTAATTATACTTTCATGAGCGACCCAGAATCATGAGTCGGTTAGGTTCCACTTATGAATAGTACTTTAAATCGTAACTCAAAAATTAAAGATAAGGTTCATTTAAAAAAGGTTTACTTTGACATAATTTTACACTATCGCATAAAAGCAGTCACACATTTTAAGCTCTCTTAATCGTTATAAAAAACCCCCCCACCAAACTAGCATGTCTAGATATAAATTCTACTAACAATAATACGGAGTAAAAGTCTACATTTATCCTATAGTATTTTTTTAAAGAAAAGGTTATTATTATCCCCTTTAAAGAGATGCAAATATCCTCTTAGCTATTTTTATTTATTTGATTTTTTTTGACTTTTTATTATTTTTATGATTTTATTTTGTTTATAAAACTGTGAAATAAAAAGTGTAAAATTAAAATATAATGCTTGACAAGTTAATAGTATTAAACTATAAATAAAAACCGATAAAAACTTGTTAAAAAAGAAAGAGGTAAAAAGGGTGAAGTGAGTAGAAAGGGGGCAAGCGGGGGAGCTGCTAATAACACTCGTGACATTTGGGCTGTGTTTGGTTGTCGGCTTTTCGGAGCTTGAGCTTTTAAAATAAGCTTATAAAATAAGTCTCGTTTGTCACGCGGGCTTATGAAAGGGTTTTTAAAATAAGGCGGCTTATAAAATAAGCCGGTTTATAAAATAATCCTTGTAATAGGGGCTAAAAACTTTAGCATACCCACAAAAATATCTAACATATACAAAAAATTTATTTTATTATGTCCTTTTTAGTTATTTTGCAAATAATAAGCCCCAGCTCCAGCTCATTTGCCAAACAAGTTTAAAAAAATAAAAATTTTAATTTCAGCTTATAATATAAGCCCCAGCCCTAGCCCTAGCCCCAACACGAGCCTCAGCCCCAACCCCAGACCATTTCCTCAAACATGCCTTTGATGTGAAAAGGTGATATGAAAATTTACAGCCATATAATATTACCACTTGATCATTTAATACTTGCTTTTTCAAATTTTAACTTTTTATTTTTATTTTTGTATCTCTTTATTCCGTACAGCTGTGAGATTTTCATAAATTACAATAAGTTTCTTGCACCGAGATGGGTTATTGTTTAGGTAATATCCGCAAAAGCTAAAAATAGAAACCGAATCGAATCGAGAATAATCAAGTTGAATTTGTAGCTGAAATCAATTTATTAAAATTGAACCAAACCGAATTAAATATTTGGTTTTCGGTTCGGTAATGCTTTGGGCAATCTAAACCAAAAATCGAACAGAAAACCAAATTCATATTATATATATATATATATATATATATATATATATATATATATATATATATATATATATATATATATATATATAGGCTCTGATTTCTTTGAAAATGTTTTTATTTTGAGAAGATTGAGAAATCTACGTCTAAGCTAATTGATTCATATTTTTTGATTTGATTCAAAAGTAAACATGATTTAATAGTGAATCAAATCTATAAATCACAAATTAGATTTACAAATCATTGTTAAAATCAAGTTATGATAATGATTCCTTAATTTTGTATAGAAGATTCAAAATTGTACTTATATCGCAAAATCATGAGTTTTTTTAACATTGATTCAAATTTTTTTACACATTTTGGATTATAATAATATTAAAATGAGTTTTGCACCTGAAAAACTTGAATCAAAGTTAAAAATCTATCATTTTTGAAAACCTTCTCAATCGATCGAGAGTCTATATATATGTATATATATATATATATATATATATATATATAGGGGTACTTTTTTTTCAGAACCATTCTTAGTGCGAGAACTGACAGAACCACCAAAAAGATACATGCACGCCTTTTAAAAATAAAAAAAATACATGAAAATCATCAATAATCGTAAGAATCCACCTATGTTCTTCAGTATCATCATGAACTCTTCCTCTTCTTTTACAAAAACCTTACACACGACCGCAATATTGTTGTTGCACGCCTTATAACAACATACATGCACACCTTCAAAGAAAAATTTTGTATTTCCAAATTCTTATCAAATTCTTTAAAACAACTATGTTTTTTAAAAACATATATGTTGTTTTTAGAACATATGTGCAAAAATACAATTATTGAAGGCGTGCATGCATGTTTTTGGTGGTTCTGTCAGTTCTCGCACTAAGAATGGTTCTGAAAAGAAAGTCTCACTATATATATATATATATATATATATATATATATATATATATATATATATATATATATATATATATATATATATATATATATATATATATATATATATATACATATATATATATATATATATATATATACATATATATATATATATATATATATATATATATGTATATATATATATATATATATATATATATATGTGATAAATATAGTTTTTTGTCAAATTTGAAACTCTCTATAATAAATGACACGATAATTAATGATATTGATTGTATTGATTGTAACTCCCTAAAATAAAAGATATCATTTATTCTTTCATAATTAATGATATTGTATTGATTGTACTCCTTAAAATAAATGATGCGATTTATTATCTGATAATAAATTATACCATTTATTCTTTTATAATAAATGACACGATTTACATACATGTTTTATAATAGTGGTTTCGATTAAAAAGTTTTTTTTAAACATGTATGTACTTTAATTTAGATACATGTATGTTTTTTATGAAACAAATATGTTTTTTCATTTTAGAACATATTTGTTCTTTTTAATTATGAAACATGAATGGTTTATAATGAGATAAACATGTATGTTTTATTTGTGAAACATTTATGTTTTATTTGTGAAACATGTATGTTTTTTTATTTTGGAACATATTTGATCTTTTTTTTGTATAAATCTCCCATATTTTTTATAAATCTTCTTAAATTAAATGACATGATTTATTTTGTATTGATTATATATCTAGATTTAGATTACACTATTGAAACTCCCTAAAATAAATTATATGATTTATTTTGAAACTTCATAAAATAAACGATATTGATTGTTTCATTCTTTGGTAATAAATGATATTGATTGTTTCATTTTGAAACTTCCAACAATAAATGATATTGATTGTTTTATTATTTGGGAAGTAGTTACGATTTCACTTTTTTAATTATGTTTAATACCAATTATACCCTTATCTATACATTTCAGCCAAATTTTAATTTCAATTATTTACATAAAAGCCATCATGCATTAATGACCATTGATTAAATGATATAATGGTCTAGATTGCTTTAAAATAGTTCTGTAAAGTTCTGTACATAAAATGAGTTCTCAATATAACGCGCCCCTATATATATATAAATAGGGATGGGTTCTAAAGAAAACCTCATATTAAGAGAAAACCTAGAAAACAAAACTACATGGTAGATTTTACAAACGTCTCAAAACTTCAGGATGAAAAATGAAAATTGTAAAAAAAAGGGGTAGAACTAGTATATCACACCACACCACAGACACACCGTACGAGTATCTTCTTCTCTGGTCACCACTACTCCGACCAAAATGATACCCCTCCGGCCACCACCACACTGCAACAATATATTCTTCTTCGGTCACACCGTCACAGTCACCAGCAGTGGCAACGCCGTTTCATGAAGATAATTCTATTACCCTAAATAACTAATTGTATAATTAATCATTTATTTTGAAGCGTTAATCATTTGAGAAAGGGATAAAGTAAGATTTACTATGAAATTAAACTAATTTTGTTATTTATTCAAATTTAAATCAATGATTTGATTATTTTTCAAGTTTTATAGAAATTTTATCATCATATCAACATGTTTTCTATCTAATACGGACCAAATTTGGCTGAAAAAATGCATAAAAACTTTTTATTGAAATTGCACAACATATGTTTGGTATAATGTCTAAATGTGATTAATTATTGCATTTGAAATAAGCGTTCGCACGTTTCTTAGGTAAAATCTCTGAAAAAAATGTGTGTTAAAATTGCTTACGAGGTGTTTGTTAAAATGTATGAATGAGAGTTTATAAATGTGATACACTAATTTGAAGCATATATGTTTAATATTAAATGATATGACATTTTAAGGCATATGTGTTTACATTTGCATAATGCGATTACACATTAGGGCATCAGATTGTATTAGTGCATCTGTGTGTTTGTGGTTGCTGCATTCGGTTAATTTAGCCGAACATAGTTTTGAGGTAGTTGTTTAGTAAATCCGTTTGTATATTTTAGTGCATCCGTTTGTATTAGGAATTTATCTATTAGGTGTTTTTTGCAGGGATTTAAAAGATGATAAATCTCTTCAGGAGCTTCTCCTTTCAGATAATAATAT
Organism: Tanacetum coccineum; assembly: GCA_026074375.1. NCBI lineage: Eukaryota > Viridiplantae > Streptophyta > Magnoliopsida > Asterales > Asteraceae > Tanacetum > Tanacetum coccineum. Next base: position 37,912 of record BQNB010020869.1, on the reverse strand, counting down.
CAGCACACTTTCTACTGAATTGGTATGTACACAGCTTTTTCTAGTATACAGCAAAAATGGTCTCAGTTCTGCTAAATTTTGAAACTAAAGGCTTAAATAATCTGATCCTTATATTGGAAGTTGGTTTTTGTAGGGTTACTAGAACCAAGTCTGCAAGTGTTTCATATCTTTGTTACGTTTGAAGGGAGCCGAAGTGTTAAAGTCCGTAAGAACCTTTCCCAAAAAAAAACTCTAACTTTTGGTATCTTCTGACATTTGGATCCTCATATACCGTAATGAAACATGTAGCTACTAGCTAGTAGTTCCTCCTTTTCGCCCGTCTAACGGTGAATTTTTTTGTCGAGGGTGTTTGTTGAGGTGGATGAGGTTGCTACTTTTGCGGGTCTTTTTTGCGGGTTTTCTTTTCTCGGTTGGTGGTTCGTCTTGAGGTGGTGGTTAGGTTTGTTGTTGTGATGGTGGTGGAATTGGTGGTTGTACATTTTGGTGATATTGTGATGGGTTTTGTTGATGTTGTTGAAATCGATGTTGAAGTAGTTGTTGTTCGTATTGTTGTTGAAGAAATTGTTCTTGTGTCATATTTGGCATATTATATTGGGTACCAATTAGAACCAAAGGGAAGGTTATAAATAGAGATTAAGAATTTATTAGTTAAAAATATATATATCCCTAAATCTCTCTTTCTTTCTCTTTGTGTGCTTGATCGACCGAAACCCATATATAGGGGTGTTTCGGTTTTGCTTTGTTCGACGGCAAGGAAACAAGAAACATAGTTTCTTGTGTTGATTTGATTCAAGGTTTTCCAAAGGAGATTGTTTAACACTATTAGTACTAGCATACTCTATTGCTAAGAACGTATTGTGTACAAATTCGTAGAGAGATCATACTTTGAACTTTATTGTTTCTTGATTGAAGAATTGTTAAAAGGTACACGTTTTCTTTTACTTTCTTGTTATGTTAATTATATGACTATATGAAGATCATACGTGTTTATATTCCGCTGCGTACTCGTATTTATTAATAGTTAATATGGTCTTTATGTCTACTAATTCCAACAGGGATATTGTGAGGACGAGATTGAATGTTGAGATGAAGGTGTTGCAGGATTTGAAGACGATGACGAGTTTGGAGGCATCCCGAGGATAAAATTGAACCAAATATCATTTGGGTTATTAGATATTGTTGCTATATGAATGGGAAAATAAAATTTGTGTATATTAAAAAATGTGAGATAAAGAGGTTTATATAGATAAAGTGGAATTGAAAACAAAATTAAAAATCTAGCCGTTATGTTTCAAACGGTCGTTTTTCTTAAGAAAAAAAGAAAGAAACCAACACCCCGTTGGTTTATCAATGAAACACCTAACGTAACCCATCTAACGAGCCAAGTGGAGCAGTAACGCGAACCCAACGAAGCTCCACGTAGGTGGTGTTAATGCACCTGGTGCTCGAAGTGAGTAAAATAGAAGATTAATTGCTTTAAGGTTTACCACATAAAAAAGTAGTTTATATGACACTTGAGTTTTATCTAGTGTCGTTCTATAAAAATACTATGTTTTTAAGATGAACCTTCTTTTATCTACTTTTCTTTAGTTTGGGAATTGGGATGCAAACGGTTTTGGTTTACGGTTGTTCAGTTCAATTCAGTTAACTTTTGGTTTGAATTTTTTTTTGTACGGAACTCAAAAGGGACTGCAATGAGCTCATTTACATTTAGAAGGCTTGACCTCGAGCTCGCTTCAAGCATTATTTTTGCAGCTCGAGCTTGGCTTGCGATATACACTACAAACTCGCATTCGACTCGTCTTTTATTATGAGTTTGTGTGAAGTAAAAGTTCAGACTTAAACTCGGCTTGTTAAGCAAAGTCTTGTTAGGCATGCTAGTATATGTGGCTCGTTTAAATATTTTAAGCTTGTTTATAAACACACATACAAAAGTACATATACTTGCTTATATAATTCTATGCTTGTTTAGATTTGCGAGCCTAATCAAGCCATAAGTGTAAATCTTGAACTTGAGCTTATGTGTTAAATGAGCCTCAAACGAAACTCAAACTTGTTTCAGGCTTTCACCAATTGGATTCGAATAACTGACGAATGATTTGACATTACAGCTTTAATCAAAACCAAATATATTAGCTGTTTCTTAAACCGAGTGTAATGGTAATCAACAACTATTGTAATATATACCAAAAACATGCTTAAACATTATTGTACATTATGCATCAAAAACTTGTATTTTAGGTAAATATGATATTATGCAAGTTTTAGTAGGTATATATGAAATTCCCCGAATTATTTTATTAGTTTTTCTTAATTCGTTTCGTTATTTTTTTAGTTACGGTTGGACTGTTTTGGTTTGGACTTTATGTTTGATTATTTTAGGTTTTGCTTATTAACAGTTGTTTGGGTTTAATGGTTTGTAAGTATCGAAATACGAAAGACGAATAGGCCTTGGTATTGATATTAGTATTTGCATAGAATTTTGATTGGTACTTGATTTTGTATTGGTGATGGTGATGTTATAATCTTAACTAATTTGACTATGTCTTGAGTAGTGTATGATCGATATACCTTAGTATAATAAGCCTTTAGCCTGTAAAGGATGTTACTTTCTTGAATAAATTCAAGTCGTTAACAATGAAACACTGATGTAATACAATTAACTATGCGGAAACTAGTTAACAGTATCAAGAAGAACACACTTTGATTTAACAAACGATTTTTACTATCACACGTTGAATCTGCCTAAGATTGCAGATCCCTAATACAATACTTATCTAATACTTCTAACTAAAACTTTTTGTTGTTGTTTCTGTTGTATTCTGTGTGTCATTCTAATGCCTTCCTAGAGATCCTTTTATAAACATAAGGATAACTCTAGTAGGTGTACAGTCCTTGTATGACACAAATACTAATTAATACTAATCACTAATTTAACTGTTACATGATAACTACTACTGTAACCGTTAATCTTTCAAAGTTCCTTTAACAACGGCAGTACGTTGACTTTTCCATACTAAGAAGGCAGTACTTTGATCTTCAACTTAGCAGTACTTTGACCTTCTACTTAGCAGTACGTTGACCTTTTGACTTGTATTTCCCAACAATCCTCCCCTAACTTGAATTCTACTTGCTTGACTTCAAGTTTCTTGATGGTTGGACATCTTTCTTCAGCATCAATACAAGTCTTCAATATAATCCGCTAAGCAGTATCTTGTATACAATCTGTTTGAGTATCTTGAAATGAAACCTCTCATCTTGAACATAAACACTTCTTCAAAAAGTCTTTGTCTTTGCATCAAACAGATTGTTCTTCCATCAGCTGCAGGTCTTCTCAGCAACATAAATGGTTTTTATGAGCCTTTACCAAGTAGCCATTCACTCTTGGGCTAGTCAGTTCTTTGGTACCTAGAAAAGGTAATAATCCATGGTGAACTGAAAACCACTTCAACACTCAGAACATGAATCATAGTGTGTTGAATACTATATGACTTTTGGTAAGTCATTACAACCATGAACGGATTTGATAAGTCTTTACCTGTAGCCGTTTGCTCAGGACTAGCCAACTCTCAGTAATAAAACATTGGTGAGTTGAGTGAATTTGATTAATACATATTCCTACATAACCAGAATCACCACCAACATAGTGTAAAAAGACAATCAACATAACCACCAAAACATACCTCAACTAAACACAAATATACCCCGCAATTAAAAAGAAAAATCAGTTGTCTAACCGGCCGAGTAATGCAAAAAGCTAGACGCAAATGAGTTGTCTTAAGTTAACGCCAGACGCTCCGTCTTATACTTTCTTGGTCTTTGAAAAAACTTTTTCTGATACTAAAGGATTATTCACACATAGCGACGAATGTGTATAGTAGCGTTAATTTGTTTTTTTATGTATATATATGTGTGGATGAGAGTGAAAAAAGTTAGAGGTATAAGTAATTAAGTATCTTTTATATAATAAAAGAATTACATAATTTCGGAGTTTTTATATTGATTAAATTTATATGGAAAATTAAATTGGATAGTCAGAATGCATGATTTGCCAGTAGGGCCAAAATCGTTGATCTGATTGGTCAATAAAAAGTCAAAATTGAATCAATTTGGTCAAAATTAAAAAAATATGATGAAGAAAAAAACACATAAAAATATATGTGTCAAATTTGTGAAAACAAAAACTTGAAAAAAGAGGAGATAAATAATAAAACTTTAGTAGTTTAATTTTAAATAAATTATATAGAGTTAAAAGTGTAAATTTACAAATTTACAAATTTTATTATAACTTTAAAAATTAAACAAATAACCCCTTAAACTTTATACCTCTAGACTTTATATTTTAAAATACAACAAATGTAAATAATTTCTTATCCCAAAACAAGATTTAACATTATCTAATCACATCTCAAATATACCCGAAGACTTTTTGGTGGATTTTTCATTGTCGGCCTGAAATCATGTTGTACAATCGAAGCTCATCGAAGGTTCACTTGAGCCGACTCCGGGCTACCTAAAAGGGTAGTTTTGCTGGGATTAGTTGGCTCACAATGTCGAGTCAGAAAACAGGTAAATCAAAAGAAAAGAATTAGTAATCATCCTCAAGTTCATATACCACGTAATATATAAAAAATTTAATGAATCTATTATCTTTATATATTTCGATAATACTCTATAAATTAAAATTATAAAACAGAAAAAAATAAAAATATGCATGTAATTTAAAAAAACATAATGTATAAGCCTCGTGCGTGCACGAGCATTAAAACTAGTTTAAATATCTAAAGATTGCATTCCTTTATATGTATGAATATTTTAATCTGATAATATTACTTATTTTTTAAAATTTAAATTTTTTATTTTTTATTTTTATGTTAACAAATGTGTGTTTCTTTCTATATGTAATATAGATATATACGGTATATTTTTTTCTCAATTTAGAAACCATATAGAGATTATCTAAAAGTTACCATTAAATATATTAGTATAACACGAGATATCTAAACCGACCCTAAGGTTATTTATAAATACAGGCCATTGGATCTCATAGCAAGTCCATAGCACAGTCCATCATTGCAGGCTTCAAGAAAAGTTTAAACCCATCGTTTTTCGATCCAGGCCTTCATCTTGTTTGGTATATAATATCTTATTCTTTTAATCCCTAAACCCTAAATTTTGTGTTTTTTTTTGTTTAGTTAAGATTGATGATTTTCCATGATGGGTTATGAAGTTCGATGGATTATATGAACTGTGTCATTGATTATTTATCGTTTGGTTTGTTGGTTGTGTAAATAATCGTGGCTTGTTGAGCTTTTAGTTATGGCTTTTGGATTTTATAAAAGACCTAATATTGTGATGATCACTCATGCATGTTAGATATTTGATCGTTTTTAGCCATGGAACACAAATATTAAAGCAAAAAGACCTAATTAATGTCTTGGTTTAGGGTTTAGGGTTGAGTATAGTTGTTATTCATGATTCACATAGGCATATGATATCACGCAAAAAGCCTTACTCGAACATTGGTTTTAAAGCAATACATTATTAGCCAACTTGCGTAAAACTCATATATTTTACCCATAAAAATAGATCGTGTTTAAAACGGCGTTTGTGTTAGATTATTTTCCGGGCTTATGAGGTCGTGTAGATTTGGAAAACCTCACGAGCCGGCATTTTTTTGGCATATGAACTTACTGAATTGAGCTTATTGCCTATTTAAGGTCATAGGCTGAAAAAAGTTGAGCTTATGAGCTTATTAAAGTTAACACAAGCTCATAAGTCCACTAAATAAGACAACACGAACAACCCCTAACCACGTCCAAACACTAGAAACTGATTTTTGAACTTGTATGTGTTGATTGAAGTTGTGTAATCAGCGTAGTTTAGTTAGGTCAAGCACTAGAAACTGATTGTTTGCTAAGAACATTCAGATGTAAGATAACTCCTATATTATCTGATAATCTATGACTTGTTATATGACCCATGCAATGCCAGTTTTCGGACCTCATAGTTTTATAGACATAATTGGCATAATGTACCATACTGAAGGTAGTAAAACTTAACTTATGATATAAAGTTTGGGGGTCTTTCAGTTTACAAGACTTGTAACGAATACGTTGAAGAGGCAGAAATAACTGAATTATAATCTGTGGATGTAATGTTTTTTAGATGTGTTTTGTGTAGTCTGTACATTGTACCCCATTTGTTTGTTGCTTTTTTTATGAAGGTTATTATTTATTCTTTATGTATTTGTTTGTCATACTAAAACCAGGTTTTTGTTTGTATGCTACCTATAGTACCATGGATACCAGTTTTACAGAAAGTAATGCACTCGTTGACATCGAGATGAAGCCAGAATATTTTGACACGTTACTGAACAATAATGTGGAGATACAGCCCACAAAGCGTCGAATAAAAAGGTCTATGGTTTGGGAAGATTTCACTAGAAAAGAAGTTGGCGATGGAGAAACAAGAGCCTTCTGTATGATTTGCACGCAAGATTTCGCATACAGAAAAGGTTCCAAAAATTTAGGCACCAGTCACCTCAAACGCCACCTGGAACACCACAAAGGCCCTTCAAAGATTAGTGTTCAGGCTGCGGGTCCCATCAAAGACACACCTAGACGATGCAAGAAATATACACCTCAGCGAGGTTCCAGAACTGCATCGGTTCCTGTGGCATTTGACTCTTCCTGTGGCATTTGACTCTGAAAGGTGTCGCCATGAAATCGCTCGAATGATTATACTACATGACTATCCACTTCACATGGTCGAACACAAAGGGTTCATGACTTTTTTTCATAACCTTCAGCCTAAGTTCAACATGGTTGACTTTAATACCGCTCAAGGCGACTGTGTAGCAACTTATCTTAGCGAAAGATCAACCATTGAGAACTTGATTGCACGGATGCCGGGTCGGATTTGCCTTACACTTGACCTATGGAATTCAAACAATACAACTGGTTATGTTTTCATAACGGGTCAGTTTATTGATAGTGAATGGAACATACACAAAAGGCTACTAAGTGTTGTGATGGAACTGTATCCTGAGTCTGAATTCGCTTTTAGTCACGCTGTATGCACTTGCCTCATTGACTGGAACATTCAGGGTCGATTATTTTCTGTCACGCTAAACCAAAACCAACCTTTTAGTGAAATTGGTATCGAAAGTCTCATAAGTTTGCTTTCTGAAAAAAACCCGCGTATCCTTAATGGTCAATTGGTGCTTACTAATTGCCTTGCGCGTGCTCTAACTAGTGCTGCACAAGAAGCCCTTCAAGTGTGTCAAGAAATGGTTAAGAAAGTGAGAGACTGTGTAAAGTATGTGAAAGCATCGGAAGCGCTGGAAGAATATTTTCCTGATCTCAAACAACTTCAAGTACTAAATACCAGAAATTTGTCACTCGATGATCAGACAAAATGGAATACAACTTATGAAATGTTGTTGGCAGCATCAGAGTTGAAAGAAGAGTTTTCTCGTTTAGATTATCCGAATTACTTTAAAAGCCCAAGTGGTGAAGATTGGAACCTTGTTGACAATCTTTGCACTTACTTGAAGCTAATTTTTGACACCGCGAGTATGATGGCATCGTCAAATGTCCCCACAGCTAATACTTTTTTTTATGAAGCATGGAAGATTCAGTTGGAGCTAACGTGTGCATCCACAAGTGAAGATAATATCATTAGTACAATTACCAAACCGATGCTAGAGGGCTTTGATAAGTACTGGAAAAGCAGCTGTTTCGTGTTGGCAATAGCGGTTGTAATGGATCCACGGTTTAAGATGAAGTTGGTTGATTTCTGCTTTGCAAAGATTTTTGGTGACGAGGCTGCGTCCTATATTAATATAGTGGATGAAGGGATTCATCAGCTTTTTCTAGATTATGCTGCTGGTGATGTCACTGGATATTTAAGCAACGGGGATGGGCATGGGCTCGGGCATACATATTTTGATGATTTTATTATGGAGAGTGCAAGTCAACAATCGAAGTCAGAGTTGGATCAGTATTTGGAAGAGTCTCTTTTGCCTAGGAGTCACGAGTTTGATGTTATGCGATGGTGGAAGCTGAATGAGCCTAAGTACCCAACACTGTCGAAGATGGCTCGTGATATTTTGACTCTTCCTGTGTCGACTGTTGACCCTGAGTCTGTTTTTGATACTGGTGTGAAGGAAATGGATCGTTATAGGTGCGCTTTGAAGCCTGAGACGGTTGAGGCACTTTACTGTGCTAAGGATTGGTTGCGGACTGAATCAATAGAGAGTATGGACTCCCTTGTGAAGATGGAATTTCAAATATAGTGTGGGGCTTGATATTTTGGTGTTTATAGTTTTTTTGTCTCGTTTTTCTTTAGATTGTGCTCATTTGTAAATGCTGTCGGGATAATAAGTTTGAGTATTATATAGGTTTAGTTTGTTGCGTTTGAGACCTGAATTGTTTTGGTTTAATGCTGATTTTGATATTTGATTGTTTACCTTTCAACGGCACTAATTTGTTGCTGCAGACAAAATATCACATATCAAAATTATGTGAAGACTATGAGACTAGACAGAATTAGATCAAATCCGGTGGTAATGGAATTCATTCCCTCTGAGATAATAAATATGTTTTACGTTTATGTCAACAGATACATGTGATAATGCAGTGGTGGCAGTTCTAGTTTGTGCCCATATTTACCACGGAGATTGTATAGAAATAAGAACAAGTAATGACTCACCTATTCCTTCTTCAACACCGCAAGCACCCTCTTCTCCACAACAACCTACTGATTCACCATCTTTGCCACCATCAGTCACTTTATCTCCGGCACCTGCTACTTTTCAAGAGTAAACACCTGATATCTTTGAAGAAGAACATACACCTCACACCTTTCAGCAACATACACCTAATACCTCTGATCAACAACACACACATTCGCCTCCTGTTACATCTCAATCTCCTGGTCCACATGCCACTACGTCTCAACCACCACAAACCCAATCCAACTTACAGCGTCCAACTCATGAAAAGAAACGAAATCCCAAATGCTTTAACGAGAAATATGTTAATACCGCAAGTAAACACCTACTTCTTCAAACAAGCACCCCGCGCTTGGTACACTGAATTGAAGAACTTTTTACTTGCGAAAATCACAAGCTGATGCTTCTTTGTTCCTTTATGATCTAAATGGAATTACAGCTTACTTTCTCGTATATGTTAATGATATCGTGTTAACAAGAAACAATACAAAATTCTTGGATGAGTTTGTTAACAACTTAAGCATTTTCATCTATGGCCTCAACATTGTGGACACTAAATGCCCCAAATCTCACTTTCCAATTTAAAAACTATTTCTACTAACTTATTGGCTTGATTTTGCATGCAATATATTGATGGAACTCTAGCCATACCATCTCAGTTTTCCGACAATGAAAGAAAGACAATCAATCCAGCTTACACTCGTTGGTATCGACAAGATCAACCCTTTCTTAGTGCCATCCGTGGTAGTTGTTCAGATATGATACAACCAATCATATCATCAGCTTCATCCTCTAAAGAAGCCTCATGGGAAGCTCTTGCATTAGTATGCTGCAAATGCTTCGCGATCCAGGGATCATTTCGCTTAAATATAAGCTGTAAAAATCAAATGGCAATAAATTCTGTTATTGAAATTTCTCAAATGAAAATGTGGTCCATTACGATGAACTAGCCCTCATTCAAAATCCTATCAGTAAAGAATCACCCATTACATACTCGGATTTATTTGACAAGCTCACTAATTTCGAAAGGATGCTGAAAGAAAAAGACTCGACGTCTCTTCCTATAATTCCCACTGTGAATGTGACTCAAAGGCAAAATTCCAAGGGAACTCAGTCCCAAAGATCATTTCAAGGTTACCATTCAAATCATCGAAAATCGCGTGGTGGTTACAACGGAAATACTAATCGCTCCTGGCAAGGTCAAAATGGAAATCGCTTATACCGAGCAGATTATTTTTGTAACTTTTGTGAAATTGCAGGACATACCACGGGTGATTGTAGGAAGCTTGCAAAATTCTTAAGGGAAAACAACATTTCTTTTGTGATTAATTCACAGTCTCCAAATGCACAACAAATTGCTACCACTGCTACTTGATCTATGCAACAACCATGGTTATTTGACAGTGGGGCCTCTCATTATGTCATATCAAATTTATCTTCTCTGCAGACGTATGCCGACTATGGGGGTCCAGACGAGATATTCTTGGGTGATGGTAATAGTCACCCTATTTCACACACCGGTAACACACAAATGGGGATTGATTGGGACACACTCATTTTTTATTGGCACACTCATATGTACAACCCGGTGAAGCAGTGTATGATAAATGTACAACTGTTTAATGCACAGGTCTGGATGATGTACCAATCAAAAGTAAGAGTCTCCAAATCATCTCCCCACACAAATCTATATACATCTCATAATCACTTGCTCTTTCTAATGTTTTATGTGTTCCAAACTTACGACAGAACTTAATATCCATTGCAAAGCTATGTAAATCTACCCGTTTCTGTTGAATTATTTTTCTTATCATTTTTCTTGGAAGGTCTTCGTAAGGGGGCGCCTCTACTACGGGGGTTGCGAGAACTCTCAGTGTAGTTTATTGCGCAACTTTTCACGTCATCCACAAATAAACTCCTCATCAAATGTTTCGTTATCGATTGGCATTCACAAACTAGGTCATTGTCTTATTTAGTTAGTTTAGTTCTCTCAAAGCAAATATGGTTTATGTTATTCAATTTTTGATTTTCATTTGGTAAATCATGTTTATCAATAAAAGTCACAAGTTACCATTTCATTTCAATTTATGGATCACCACTAACTGATAGCCAACACCCAATTCCCTCACAAAATCTACTACTCAACCTTCTACCTATGACTCACCTATTCCTTCTTCAACACGCAGCACCCCTTTCTCCACTACAACCTATGATTCACTCTTCTTTGCCACATCAGTCACTTTATCTCCGACACTATACTTTTCAAGAGCAAACACCTGATATCTTTGAAGAAGAACATACACCTCACACCATTCAAGGCAAACTACCTAATACCTTTGATCAACAACACACACATTCGCCTCCTGTTACATCTCAATCTCCTGGTCCACATGCCACTACGTCTCAATCACACTAACCCAATCTAAACTTACTAGCGTCTAACTCTTGAATGAAAACGAAAAATCCTAAATACTTTATAAAATTTTTTTTTTAAAAGAAAAAAAAATTTTTTAAAAAAAATATATCGAGAAATATGTTAATACCGCAAGTAAACACCCACTTCCTCAAACCTTGGAACCTACTATAGTAAACCAAGCTATCAAAGACCCTCTCTAGCGCTAAGCAATGGATCAATAGTTAACAGCTTTATTTCATAAAGGGACATGGGGAATTTGTACCAAAATCCATCCTCAGTGCCAATTGGTTGTAAATGGGTTTTCTGAGTCAAGCGTAAGCCTTTATGGTACTATTGACAAGTAAAAGCCCCTAATCGTGGCAAAAGCTTCCTTCACGAACTGTCCCGGAATGTGATTATTTTTGAGACCTTTATTCAGTTTCTAAACCCGTCATGATCGGATCATCTTGGTTTGGCACTATCAAAAAATTGGCCTTTGTGTCAACTAGACGTAAATAATGCATTTTTGCATGGTACACTCCATGAAGATGTTTTTATGATTCAGCCACCTGGATACATTCATCCTTAGTTCCCCAATCATATTTGTAAGCTTCGAAAGGCGCTATATGGTCTCAAACAAGCACCCCGCGCTTGGTACACTGAATTGAAGAACTTTTTACTTGCGAAAATCACAAGCTGATGCTTCTTTGTTCCTTTATGATCTAAATGGAATTACAGCTTACTTTCTCGTATATGTTAATGATATCGTGTTAACAGGAAACAATACAAAATTCTTGGATGAGTTTGTTAACAACTTAAGCATCAAGTTCTCAATAAAAGATTTGGGTACCTTTACATCCAGTTTTTTGGGGAAGTTGAAGTCATTTTAATCCTTCCTAGGTTTATTTCTCTCTCAACACCGACATATAGCTGATTTACTATCTCGGTTTAACATGGCTGGTGCTAAAGAGGTTTCGACAACCCTTAGTTCTACAGAAACATTATTACTTAATGATGGTTCACACACAGTTGATTCGTCGTCACTCATATTGTTGGATCATTACAATACTTGGCTATTACTCGTCCTGATGTTTCTTTTGCAGTCAACAAATTGTCTCAGTTCATGCATGCTCCTACACAACTTCATATTCAGGCTTTAAAAAGAGTACTACGTTATTTAAAAGGCACAATTCATCATGGGCTCTTTCTTAATCGAAAATCAGCCATCACTCTTACAGCTTTCTCTGATTCAAATTAGGGTGGTATAAAGGACAATGGCCGTTCTACTACTGCCTACATTTTATATTTGGGTTCTAACATTATATCTTGGCGATCAGCCTGGCAGAAATCTGTCTCTCGTTCATCAACAGAAGCGGAGTAGAAAGCATTAGCAAATGCATCGGCTGAGATGATGTGGGTCCAAAATTTACTTCATGATCTGGGGAAATATACTTTGCAGAAACTCCAGCTTATATTTTGTGATAACACAGGTGCACATACTTTACGCGCGAATCTGTGTACCACTCATGCACGAAGCATGTTGCTTACTTTGTTCGCGAACGGGTTTCTGAAGGCTCATTACGTGTTTTACATATTAGCTCCAAGGACCAATTGGTTGATATGCTTACCAAGCCTCTGGGTCGAAGTTAATTCATGCATTTTCGTTCCAAGATTGGAGTCTCCGATGGATCCTCCATCTTGCGAGGGCGTGTTAAGGATAAGCCCAAAGAGTAACTAACTATAGAGATAACTTATAGAATTTAAAATATTTTTAGCTTATCAAGTTGTTGTAACTATTAGCTATTTTATCTCCTGGAAATCTCTAGCTTTACTCACCTATTTTATATGTACATCAACATTTTCAATGAATCAAGTTTTTACGATCATTCTTCTAATCTTTCATGGAAGGAGGTGGACATGTAGACAACCTTACCCCTACCCAAAAGTAGAGACTGTTTCTAAAGAACTTCCGGCCTTTTTGCAAGAAAATGAGGATCGAACCCTATTATGTCTAGGAGTATTTGACCACCTATCCAAACTTGCTTTAATTAGATTCCATCTATATGATCATTCATAATTCATAAACAATAATCATTTCACTTGCCTTTTGTTCGAAACCAATCCAAACATAGCATTTAGAATAACACCCTAAAGAAATACATACAAATACATATGGGTTTGGTGGGATGAGGCATTATTTATTAATTGCTACGCTTATTCAGCCTAGAGTGAAAGAAGAAAAGCTTACTTTTCTCGGATTTTTGCCATGAGTTTATGCATATTTGAAACATCAATTAATTAGTTGATAACACCGATCATACGCTGAGTTTACATGCATGGCATTAGAATAGAAACTAGTAAAACACAAGTTAAAAACACAAACAATAGTCACTGAAAAGCCGAGACCAGAAACGTACGAGACAAGCCAGAAGAAGTACCGAAAGTAATCTTGCCATTATTATGATCACCGACAAAAATGTCTGAAATCCTGACCCAAATCAAAAGCTCTTTACTCTTAACACCAGTCAAGTTCCTCATCCTCCCCTCCTCAACAAACGCAGTCACTTCCACATAATACGATACTTTACGACCTATTTCACTAAACAAATGTTGGCTTTTCGTCTTCCTGTGAACCCATACGAACCCAATCGCCGTGTTGTGCCCCACTTCGGTCACGTCGGTCATTGGGATCAACCCTTTTGGGAGGTTATATTTGGTTAAAAGGCTTTGTGTTTTTTGTTTGTATTCTTTTAGACGTGTTTGAGACGTGTCACCTGTGTGTTGCATTATTCTTTTAGATATTATATTATAAATATACACATCCACTGACTAATCCACTGTCGTTTTGACCAATGTTTTGAAAACCGGGTTTTGAATCGACCCGGTCGAGTCACCGGGTTACCGGTTCAACCGGTTGGACCGCCGGGTAAACCCGGTTTTATGATATATATATTATATTATATATATATATATATATATTACTATATACTATATATATATATATAGTATATATTATAATATATTATTTTTTTTTTTCTTATCATTAATTAGATGAAAGTAATGTATATAATCATGAAATTCCATATATTAAGCCTTAAAGATATTTATTAACAAATATTAACATGTAAAATTCTAAATTACGTCGCTAAATATTACAATTAACATTGTTTTATTTATAAAAAAATATACTAAAAAACCAAAACCGGCCGGGTTCTATTGACCCTGGCCCAAACCCGGCGGGTCAAACCGGGTTCCGAAAATATAAAACCCGGTTTAATTTGACCCGTTTTTTTGGCCGGAACCGGTTGACCCGGCCGGGTCAAACCGGGTTTCAAAACACTGGTTTTGACAGTGGGCCACGGTGCTACAGTATCGGGCTCCCATTTTGGGCCAGCCCGATTTTTTTTTTAAATTTGTATGCACAAAGTAGGAGGAAAAAAAATATTACAAAAGTTCCGATTTATTCAGATAAAAAAAATACCCGCGGAAACATCTTCGATACTATTAACTTTAAAATAATCGATATGGTCCAATGTACAACCATTATTTAAAAAAACCATATATAGCAAAAAAAAAAAAACAACACTTTAAAATATGAGGCCAATACATAAAGCCATATAAAAAAATTGTTTACTTACTTACACATTTTTTTTTATTTTTTTTTAAAAATTTGTCATGCACAAAGTAGGAGAAAAAAAATATTACAAAAGTTCCGATTTATTCAGATAAAAAAAATACCCGCGGAGGAATCATCTTGATACCTAATAACTTTAAAATATAATATGGTCTCAAGTAACAAATAAATATATTAAAAAAAAACTCATTATAGCAAAAAAAAACTGTTTAACATGAGGCTGCCCAACACATAAGCATATAAAAAAAATGTTAATAATATTACACATTGTCGACAAACCTAGCCTAATATTGATAAAATCTGGGCCTAAAAGTATAAAATAAAAAATTAGCCCAAAAATTACCTCTGACAATCTGCCTAAAGTAATAAAAAAAATACAAAACGGTCCCTCAAACTTTTAACTATTTACGATTTTCTTTCACAAAAAATCCCGTCAAAAAAATTAACAAAAAAAAAACAACATCATGTTGTTCATAACTTTTTTACATACCATCGGCCCAATAAAAAAGATATCGAACTCGTCCCAAAAAAGAAATTATTCGGGAAAAAATTTAAACCCGTCCAACGCTCAATAAAAAATTCCCGATCATGTATAAAAAAAAGGAAATATCAGGGAAAAAATTAGCCAAAAAAAAATTGGCCAAAGTAAAAAAAAATACAAAATGGACCCTCACCCTTTAACTATTTACGATTTTCTCACACAAAAATTCCCGTAAAAAAATTTACAAAACCATCCCTAAAAAAGAAAATATTTGGAAAACATTAGCCTATCCCAATGAAATTTTTTTTCTGAATCATTACAAAAAATTTACTATTAAAAAATTAGCCCCGCCATAACGCATCGCCAAAAAAAAACCCCCGAAACGTAAAAAAAATTATTCATGAAAAAATTAGCCCCGCCGCAACGCGCGGGTTCTTTTGCTTGTTTATTTACATGTGGGGTACTAGTCTATGAAATAGTTAACTACATGATTATTGTGTACCATAGAAAGTTAAAAACGATTCTAGGTTCTAGTTATTTATATCTAACTATATAAGTATAATTAGTATCTCTTTTATTAATTATTTAAGTAATTTTTATTTATATGCACATTGTATAAGTTATCTATATTACAGTACATATTTAAGTAATACATATTTATGTATTACATATTAAGTTTAATACACTAATTATATGTTACTATCATTGTACAAGCTCAAATCTATCTGCACGTTAGTTACAAAACTTGAATGAATATTGTCATTATGATAATCTCCAATATTAATTTAATAAAAACATGTTCAAAATAATTAAACTTTTATACCAAGGTTATAAATAGCGTGAGGCGTGACGTAACGACATGATCAAGCCTCACGCCTTAGTGGCTATGGCGTAGCCTTTGCGTTTTTAAGGCGTGGCTTAAGGCGACCCAAAATATGAAATATTTTTTTTTTTGAAACAACACTTTTATTAAAAAAACTAGCAAGAAGCTAGAAAAATTACAAAGTTACAAGATGAGGATTTTTTAACCAATCAACCCAATTAAACGGACCATTACATACTAAACGACTCAATAAAAAGATACGACACAACATAATCAAAAAATAACCGCCTTAGAAGGAGAAACCACACCAAAGACACACTTATTACGATAAGCCCAAATTAGCCACCACAACCCAAAACACACCCCTTCTAACAACCTTTTATGCTTGATAGGAATCCGAAGATTTACGATCCAAGAAACCCATTCATCGAACGTATGCACTTCCATGAAATCCACCTCCCACCAACGGCAAATCTTGCGAAAATTATCTTTCGCAACAAGGCAATCAAAAAATAAATGACTTGACGATTCCGTGACGCTACCACAAACGGGACAAAGAATAGACGGAATATCTATACCTCTCCGGGATATATTAAGACGGGTAGGCAAACAATCCATTCTCACCTTCCACGCATGAATGTTAACCTTGATTGGCACCGCTTTTATCCATCGAGTTTGAGTAGACACTTCCGGAAACCTGTTATCATCAATAACCTTTCTAGCCGAAGCTACCGAGAACTCACCCGAACCATCAAGCGTCCAATACCACCTATCAGGCGTGACACCAAGAACAACACCTTCCACGTAAGTCGTCAAATCCGTCAACTGATCTTGTTCCACTCCGCTTCTAGGAGCACGACGAAAAGACCAGGTCAAGTTCTCCTGTGACAGTTTAGAAGCCACATCGACAGTCTTCTTCACTTCCAGCGCATAAAGCCTAGGATATCTTTGTTTCAAAACCATGTCTCCATGCCACAAATCCTCCCAAAAATAAGTATCCGCACCATTGCCAAGCTTTTTCTGCATAAAATTATTTAAGTGTATACCTTTTATCTTCAATGTTTCCACCTCCTGGAGAATGCTTCGCCAAATGGACTTGTAACCAACCTTGAATCCGCTACCATTTTTCCCATCTTCGCCATGAATAGCTTTAATAACCCTAGTCCATAACAAGTTCTTTTGAGTTGTAAACCGCCAAACCCATTTACACATAAGAGCTCTATTAAGCGCATATAAACTAGAAACACCAAGGCCACCTTTCTCTTTAGAACACAAAACCTTACTCCATTTCACCTATATCGATTTTTTACTATTTAAATCGACACTACTAAAAAACCGACTTCGAATTGATTCCATGCGTTGAAGGACTTTCATTGGCACCTTGAATATAGACATATAATAAATAGGCAAGGATCCTATAACCGCCTTGAGAAGGGTTAAATGTTTTGTGACGCCGTTTAGGTGTAAGTTTGATAGGACCCGCAGAGTCAGATGCTACAGGGACTGATGCAGTTTTGGAACGTCTTTTAGGTGTTTGTTTGATGAGACCTGCAGAGTCAACACTCACCTTTGAAAGGCGTTTGTGGGATTCAAGGTGGCGTTTGAGGTGACTGGTGCCTACATGTTTGGAACCCTTGATGTATGCGAAGTCTTCTGTGCAAGTCATACAAACGGCTCTTGTCTCTCCATCACCAACGTCTTTGAGAGTAAAATCTTCCCAAATTATAGACCTCTGTTTTCTGCGCTTTGTGGGCTCTGTGACCACATTGTTCATTGGTGTGTCGACATACTCTGGCTGCATCTCAATTTTAATAGGTGCATAACTTTCGGTTGGACTAGTATCCATTTGAGGCAAAGGAAGACCTGGTACATACAGATATGACAAACAGATGCATATAATGATTAAAGAATAAACGACAAGCATAACATGCACAGATAACACATCTAAGATATCTAAGTATTTCAGCTACTTCAACGTATTCATCACAAGTCATGTTAACTGAAAAAGTCGCAAACTCTTCATCGTTATTCACTTGAGTCAGTAAGTGGCCTGCATTTTAGACATCACACTGTGTTTCATCCTGGTATAGTATGTCAAATGTGTCTACAATACTATGATGTCCAAAACAAGCATGTCATGGGTCAAAAAAATTAGTCTCAGGCAATCATATCATAACTGCAACAAAACTTAGATTATGGCAAGCATATCATAACTGCAACAAAACTTAGATTATATATCAGATTATTTAAGAGTTATTTTACATCTGAATTCTTACAAAATAAAAAGTACCAGGTCTTCCTTTGCCTCAAATGGATACTAGTCCAACCGAAAGTTATGCACCTATTAAAATTGAGATGCAGCCAGAGTATGTCGACACACCAATGAACAATGTGGTCACAGAGCCCACAAAGCGCAGAAAACAGAGGTCTATAATTTGGGAAGATTTTACTCTCAAAGACGTTGGTGATGGAGAGACAAGAGCCGTTTGTATGACTTGCACAGAAGACTTCGCATACATCAAGGGTTCCAAACATGTAGGCACCAGTCACCTCAAACGCCACCTTGAATCCCACAAACGCCTTTCAAAGGTGAGTGTTGACTCTGCAGGTCCCATCAAACAAACACCTAAAAGACGTTCCAAAACTGCATCAGTCCCTGTAGCATCTGACTCTGCGGGTCCTATCAAACTTACACCTAAACGGCGTCCCAAAACATTTAACCCTTCTCAAGGCGGTTATAGGATCCTTGCCTATTTATTATATGTCTATATTCAAGATGCCAATGAAAGTCCTTCAACGTATGGAATCAATTCGAAGTCGGTTTTTTAGTAGTGTCGATTTGTAACAAATAACTTGATCAATCTGGATATAGCTCCAAAATTAAATTATATAGTCTTTTCTAATTTGGTATGAGGTCACTTTTACTACCAGTCTAATTCGTTACTTACGAATGCATACAATCACGATGTCTAAAATGTTATGAGTAAAAAATGTTGGCACATAAATAAAGGTGCAAAACACAATCGTCATCTTCCCCTCATGTTTCAACTGACCGTCACATAATCACTTCTACCTGTCACGTTGCAACAACTTTAAAAGTGGCACTCGAACCACTTGAAAAATTAGGTTTACATGGTTTAGTTTATGTGCGGTGGAGTTAATCCCGTAGATTAGTCGATCAAAAGATCAAAAACCAATGTTAAAAAAAAAGGGTTGAGAACTCATATGAGTAGCTGGTACATTCCGTCCGTTGAAATTTTAGTTCCCATGTAAACATCATTAGACGTCATATACCAACAACATAACAATCATCTCAAATTGAGTTAACCAAATACACCACTGTATATAACTCAGAAAATTTATTCTCTTTATCCTATGTGGGATTAAAAACTTCGTTTCCAGAATAGTAACTAGGCAAAATGATGTTCTAGAGACAATCACAACATGCTTAAGTTGTTATTTGTTTCTTTTTTTTTTTCGATTCTTGTATGTTTCTTCGTTTTACAATTTTTGTAGATACATCTTTTGCTAAACAAGCGTACACATTCTTCTTGGGTATGTATTTTAAGCCAACCTATAACTGGTATAAAACAATGACCTCGTGATAACGTGATTTGTTGCTAATTAACCACAAAAAAGTTGAAAACTTTTATGAATTACTGACATGTTGTTTGAGTTCTTGATTGTTTGTGTTGATCATTTTCTTAGTTCAAACATCAAAAGTTCATTATCTGTAGCCGCACAACGTGCATGGGCATTAGAGAATGTGTTGGGTAAAGGAAATGAGTCAAGGGTTCACCTTATTTATGTAAGGAAGAACTTTATGTAACGAAACACTATTTATGTTGCAAAAATGAAAGAAGTTGAATCGATTCTTACGTGAGATGTTTGTGGATGTAGCCATGTATGGACCTGAACGGAGGCTGCAACTGAACTCATCAAAAATGATGGGGGTGGTAAAAAGAGTTTCAATCAAATCAATCAATCAAGATTTTTAAGCTTCTACAATATCCCATGACGGGAAACGAAAATTAAAACATTTTTGATTGTACAACAAATGAAAAGTGCAAAATGATGAGAAAGTAAAGAAAAAAACAAATCAAATCAAAAAAAAAATCAAACACTTGCAGTCAAAAAATTATCTAAGGAAAAGAGTTTTCATTTTTAACACCTAGCAACCTCTTTTATTAAAAGTTACTATCGCTTGACTCGGTGTTGGTGTTGAATCAAGTGTTTATCTTGATCTGCATGTCGTCCACAAAAACTCTAAAGGTTCTTTCTTGCCCATTTGAGCTTGACACAGACGAGCGGTTATCCATCTTCGTCTCAAAATGCAAATCAATCAAACAATAAATATTGTATATGCATCAAGATGAGCTGCAAAATCAGTATCGAATGTGAGGGACTCTTATAATCAGATTCACGGGTATACATATACAATTATTTTAACTATCCTCCGGTTTAATCAACTTAATATCTAGTTGACAGATTGTAAACGCATCAAAATAAGCTGCAACAACTAGCTTTCAGCATTCGAGAGTCGAAACAATGACCTCCGATATAAATACAAGATTACCCAACCATCCTTTGCTCCAATTTACTTAATTTCTAGCTTCAGTATGATTCTACAAGTCGATATAATCATTTTGAAAACATATATCTAAACGCCCCTTAGTCAATTGCTCCTAGGGTTGACCCAAAAGGATCCAAAAGTTAATGTTCGACCGGGAACAATCGGGTAGACTAAAGCGTATAAAAAATGATTAAAACGTACAAAATCGAACGAAAACGTATAAAGACGTAAAAAAAACATACAAAAACGTATTACACAAAATTGAAGCCCAAAATTTAAGTATAATAAAATAAAGGGCTTTTGCATATATATCCTTCACTACAAGAAAAAGAGGCTTTAGTGACAAAAAATTGAGTGACGACTTTCTTTTTTGGTCACCATTCAGTGACGATATAATTTATGGTCACTATTTTTGGTCATTGGTCGAAGGTCGGTGACGAAAGACTATAAGAGGTCCACTATGTATCACTAAAATACTTTCTAAGGTATTTTTGATCTAGGGTAGTGACGAGATATTTGGTCATTAATATGATAAACATCGGTGACGATAATTTTGGTCACTATTTCACGTATCGTTAATTCTATAAAATATTAAAAATAAAGTCATTTACTTATAAATTACTAAAACTTGCATATTCTATATGTACTTAAAATCGTAATACTACCATAGAAGACTATACACATAAAAAACATGCATTATGAAGAAATATGTTAAGTTGTAAAAATTTAACTTTGTTTGTGCAAAAAATAACTTGCAAAAAAAGCCAATTTTTTTAACTTTAACACTCGGCATATATGTTATATCATATCCATCTAAAAAAAAACAATATTCTATCTAAAAAAAAAAACTTATCCATCAAAAAATATGTGAAACTTATCCATCTAAAAAGAAGATCCATCCATCTAAAAAAACTTAAAAGTAAAAAAACCATGGAACGAATCTAAGTAATATTTCATTGGTCAAAATCGATCCCTTCTTTCAATACATTTGTACACACTATTACCTTTCACCTTAACTAATTCTATTTACAATTTTCAGCTACATCTACGACCAGCGACCTCCAGCTCGTTCCCAACCACTTCTATAACAGATTTTCCCTAACTATTTCAATTGGTCCGTTTGAGTAAGTCATAATTAATCTTCTAATATAATAGATAAGTTCCCAATTTCTATCTATACAACACAAATCTAAACAATTTTTCACCTTATCCTATACAAATAGATACATTGGTCAGCATCCTTATTTCAGATCCATCGCATATAAAAAAAATCAGATCCAATTGCATAAAAGAAGATCCGACCCATCTCATATCCATCAAAAAAAAAAACCATCTCTTAGATCCATCGCATATAAAAAAAAAACCATCTCTTAGATCCATCGCAAAACACAACATCAATCCACCATGTAAATCGCTCAAATCCACCATCGTAACATCATCTTCAAGCTCAAATCCACCATCGTAACATCATCTTCAAGCTCAAATCGCTCGGTTGACAAATCGTATTACGGATTCAGCTCGTTGTGTTAGGGAATGCTATTGGTTTGCGTAACGGATTCTTCGGGTTGGTTACGGATTGGTCGAAAATTCAACTCTTCATTTGTGTTACTTACGTTTCGATTTCATCTAACTTGCTCTGCTTGTTATGTTTATATTTAGGGCTTGTTAGTTTAAGATTAGGGCTTGTACTATGAATTAGGAGAATTATTTGATTGGTGATTAAAGTTGAGATTCATACGTTTGCACATTTTTACCGGTATAACAATTTGATATAAATTGTTGAAGATGTTGCAATGAATTACTGTTTTAGAAGGTAGGTTGGATTTTTATTTAATGTAAATTAGATAGTATAGCGAGACGTTACTTTTGCGTTGTAGGAGTATGTGACTTACTACTTAAATGACTTTAGTTATGCTTCTCATATGTGAATTGTGTCGAAGGTGCTAAAAAAGGACATATATTCTTGCAAATTAGGCATGTTAGACGCGTTGTTGGAGGACCTCCTTAACAAGGGGATTCGTACTTTAAAGTCCACCAATGACTCTGGTCTTGGGAGAGGCCTTATTACACCTAGTCTTATGTATAAACTTGTTACTTGTACCTTTATGTGTAGACAAATAAACTTTCTCTTGATTTGTACTCTATACATACAAGATTTCACAGTGGATTAGTTAATCTAACTAAGGCTGTACAAAAGGGGTAAAACTTTTGCTTATTTTAACAGTACCATCAACAACCACTTATTTAAATAAAAACTGTTGGTTAATATAAAATGGAATAAGACTAAAAGAATGAATGATCCAGCCAATTATCTAATGACTGGCTGTTTAAAGTAAATGTTACTCAACTTCATATGAACTAAAAGTTAACTTGAGGTGGAATAAAATGGAAAAATTAATAGTCCAAAATGAATATACTATTATCAGCATGTGATCAGATCCAAAACTTGATTATTATAACTAATCCAACACACAGGAAATAAATACGTACATTCTGGTGGAAACATTAGTATGTTTGTGGAGGACTCCATTATTTAGGGTATTAATTTATCTCACTCAAAGTCAGATTATAAGCGTTTATAAACTTAAATAATTGTAATATGTTGAGGTACAACCTTTTACAGATCTAGAATTCAGGGCAATCATGCAACAGTAACATGTATCCCACGCACTGAAACATGTAGTGTATTTCGTATTCGACGGATTATAAGGTCTACTCACTTGGACCTTTTGCGGGCTTCATACACATAACTGAGAAACACCACAGCAGCAGTAACAATCACCCCAACAGCGCTTTGTGCTAAATAACACAACTGTCCTTTTACTTTCTTGAGGAACCCGGGTCAATCCTAACTCAGAAGAGTTTCTGTGTTGATAGTGCATAATCATTAAAGAATGCATCTTCATCCTGAGAAATAAATGTGCTCAATAATTTAGCATAACATGGGAAGAACATAAGATAAGAGCAACATATTTAATATAATAATGAAAAGGATGCCTACCAACTAATAAGATATAGGCTAAGCCACATTAACTATACTATATTCTCGTTATAAATTTTGAAAATGATGTGTTAACCAATCAAACAGGAGAGAAGAACCTTGCAAAACCACCATGAACATATTAGAAACCACAGACCAGTGTGAAAGGTGCCCGCAGTTTTTTTCAACCGAAAAACAAGATTTTATACAAACTGTATACATTTGAACTTTGAAATGTCCACATGCCATTATACAGCATATTTAGAGATCAATATCAATTACATAAAGTGTGTTGCTATAATTCTTAGAATTCAAGAAGCTAATAAAAGATTATGAGTCATATCGAGTGATCCATTGATACAAAGCAAATGGGTAACCATTAACTACATTAAGAAATGGGATAAGTGCACAGTGAAACACAACGTCCTTTAGCTTCAATATCAATATCAATATATGCAACATACTATAGTACTTTTTAACACAACTATGCAACATACTTACTATTTTGCTACCAATATATGCACTGGTAACCCATTTATAAACTATGCAACATACTTACTATTTTGCTACTGTAGATGTATTAGCTTGACACAGAATCCAAGGTCAAGTGTATCCGAGAGGATTTAAGTTTCATTATTTGGAAGTTCATAGGGCGGACAACAAAATAAAACAAGTGAGAGCAGACCAGTAGTCAGAGTCCAGAGAGGGTCCCAACTGTCAAAAACTAATAATCTAGGTGGTCAAGCTCAAAACCAATCACATTTTATCTTTGCCTTTAATGTTTGTTTACATAGCATTTTAGTTGTTAATGCTAGGTTCCTAGTTCCTACCCTATTAAAGGATGTTTTGTTGGGTGGGGCGGGTCCGCAACAACCTTTCTCATAAGTAAATTGCTGTCCAAAACTATAAGTCAAATAATGAAATTTCACATCTTTTCAACCCCAAATCTATCACCAGAACTTTATGATGTAATTACTTATTTTTGGCTGAAAAATCAACAAAATTAAATCCAAGCCCTTGAGAAAAACCTCATAGGCGATTTTCTTGATTAAACAACTCACACAGGAAAGCAAAATAAATTATTATACCCTGCCAATAAAAAATGAGGCAATCTTCCAGTGTAGCCCAAAAATTGGACTTGGATCTGCCCCAAATCATTATATTTAGTTACGGACTAGCTTATGAAGGACACACAATATGATAAACATTGGTGTCACCTTTTCATCTATTGGGCTACATTCTGATTTCAATTGAAGGCATGAAGAGAGTCCTGCTACCTAAAGGTTTTTGCCCAAAATCAGATCAAAATACAGCTTTAGATTAGAGGTGTTGTGTTGGGCTTATGCATGGGTCTAAGCCATGCCAGTCTATTCCAGGCCCAATCACATAGATAACTGGACAAATAATATGGCAACTATAACTGGACAAATAATATAGCTAGCTCATACATTACCATCTTTGCACTTTAGGTAATAGTGTTAGGATTTGCTTATTTTGGTGAATTTAGGTTCGAGAAGTTAGTTAAATTTGTGATAAGTTGATTCCAATTAGTGAATTTAGGTTCGAGAAGTTACTTAAATATGTGATGAGTTGATTCAAATATGTTTGTTATATGCATATCTAATGAGTCATATTTAAGTAAAATGTGTTAATTTTCGTAGATGCTTTTAAATTGTTAAGATGCTATTTAAATATGTTTTTAATAAGGAATTTAGTTTTTTCCTCAAGTGTCGATATATTTTGTGTGGACGAATATCTGGTCAATATATTTAGATGTTGTTTAATAGTATGAAGTTCATAATATAGGAATTTGTTTTCAGGAACTCTTTTTATTATTAGAGCATATGGACAAGTCTAGAACGCATATTGCACCGCGGACAAACGACCCTAGATATAAATTGAGAGTGGAGGAATTTCTTGAATATGCTTATCGTCACAAACACGAGTCATTAGAAATTCCATGCCCTTGCAAAAATTGCAACAATTTTCGTGACCATAATAAATCCACCATTTATTCACATTTGATGCAAAAGGGATTCTCTGCTAGTTACGATAAGTGGACAAGTCATAGGGTGTGTTCTGATGATGACGAGTATGTATCATCAGATGACGAGGAAGGGGGTGAGGGTTATGACAACATGAATGACGCCGACGATGACTTTGATGAGATGTTTGATAACATAGGTCAAAGTAAATGGGGTAATAACTGGAAAACTAGTGGTGAATCTTCATCTACCCGAGACAAAGATTTAGAAAGTCTACGTAGATTGTTAGATGACTCAAATCAAGATCTTTACAAAGGATGCAAAAATTATTCGAAGTTTTCATTCATCGTCGCCATTTTACATGTAAAAACAACAAGTGGTTGGTCCAATAAGTCATTTGATTTAATTCTTGACGTATTCAGAAAAGCACTTCCAACTCCGTCCTTTGTTCCAAAAAATTATTACGAAGCAAAAACCCGTACATACGTGACTTGGGGTCTAAGAGTGAGAAAATTCAACATCGCATGTGTTAATGATTAGTGTTTCTTTATAGAAAAAAATATAAATCATTGACACATTGTCCAATTCCTAAGTGTAGAGAGCCTCGATTTAAAGGAAAAGATAATAATGTACCACGAAAAGTCCTTCATTACTTTCCTCTAATTCCTAGGCTTCAAAGATTATTTATAGATCCACAAGTTGCTTGTGACATGAGGTGGCATAAGGAGAAAGAATTAACGATGATAACATACTTA
The DNA here is from genome assembly GCA_026074375.1 of Tanacetum coccineum. Taxonomy (NCBI): domain Eukaryota; kingdom Viridiplantae; phylum Streptophyta; class Magnoliopsida; order Asterales; family Asteraceae; genus Tanacetum; species Tanacetum coccineum. The sequence goes on along the minus strand of BQNB010020869.1, from coordinate 11,549 downwards.
GACATCCCGCCAGACGCACTGAAGCTGAAACATCTCGACAAAGTGGATCCTCCTTTCGCCAATGATCCACGCAGTGTACGCTTAGGGTTGGCTACAGATGGATTTAATTCGTTTAGTAACCTAAGTAGTTTGCATAGCACATGGCCCGTCTTTCTTGTCCTGTATAACCTGCCTCCGTGGAAGTGTATGAAAGATCCATTTTTGCTTATGTCAATGTTGATTCCGGGTCCCACATCACCCGGAGATAATATTGATGTTTACCTACAACCTCTTATTATAACAAAATGACTTTGGAAATTGTCGTTGCTTATGACAGCATATAAAAAAGAAACTTTTTTCCACGCGTGCGGCTCTTTTATTGGACAATAAATATTTTCCTCCTGCAATATGGTATGCGCTCCGGGTGGAAGTGTTATAGTGTTTACAATGCTGTCACACATGCAAGAATTTAAACGTCATCTCCCCCCCCCATTTTAACTTGACTTCACAGTAAAAAGTGTGTACACAAGGGGCCATCGTAGGTTTTTTTGCCAATGTCAAACCGTGGCTAAAAGATACCTTAAATTTGATGGAGATTCATACATATATTTTAAATAATTGCCCAGAACTGAAAGAACTAGAAAAGTAAGTACACTCTTTCATTTAATGACATTTTATTATTAGTTTTATGTATAGTAATGATGTTGCGTAAGTGTCAATTTCCACAGTAAACATAAAGCTCAACTAGAGGCAGAAAACAATAGCAATGTAAATGAAACTCATGATAAACAATTTATCCTATTTGGCTTCAAACAACGTGTAAGATCACCTTCTCCATTATTGCTTGAAAAAATAAAATATTAAATTTTTAACATTTGGTTAACAATGTACTTTAACATGTTTTGTGTTTAGGTAAATATTGTCAAGAACCTCTGAAATTCGAGTCTTGTCACGAGGACCAATTATCAATGAACCGATATGATGTGTATGTATGGTGAAATGGTACACAGGTTCCAACACCAAAATTCGTGAAATAGATAGGGAACTCATTGATAGTGGCATGTGGTGACAGGCGAGTATAGGCTAAGACATTATTGACTACTATGGGATATTACATGAGGTATTAGAGGTGGAATACTTAGGAGAATATAAGAGACTCTTAGTATATAAGTTGTATCTGTTTTTATGAGGTCGTGTGATAAGAAAGGACTCTCCAATTAGTATAGAGAATACTGCTGCTATAAGTATCAACATGTCTCGAAAAATGGTTCAAAGATCAACCCAAATATTTTTGCATCGTCAAGCCAAACAGTTTTACCTACGAACCAGAACCTTAATAGGTAAAAACATGGTATGTGTAGAAAGTAGTCCTCCTCGCAAATTGTTTGAGTTCCGGCAATGAAGTGTATCAGGAACACGAGCACATCAAGTGTAATTTCTAATTAACAATTTGAAACCATCATCACTGAACGAGAGGTACCATTCGCATTGGAGATGGTGGAATGCCTCAATCGTTCGAATCAAGTCAAAAGCGTCATGGAATAGACGAATATATATTGCGATTAGGAAATTGACCAACAAATTTAGAATTCTCTCTGAGACGAGAATCATCACAAGAGGAATACCCAATTCAGATAGAGCTTTTTTTTAATATTATAACGAAACAGTGCTCACGTTCTGTTCTTGTATTTGCTGAGTGGTAACTAAATTTTAGGTGGCTAGTCGTGACTTATTCCGAGGAATGTTTTGCCCGTGTTGGTTTTGATTACTATTTGCTGCTTCTTGTTTTTTAGACATTCTCGTATGTTAAAGATTTATAATTAAAACAGTAATAATCAAAGGTTAGTTTTTTTCAGCATATATCTTGGTTGAAGTGTTATGGTAAAATAGGCAGCCTCTTCTATCTCTTTGTTTATTGAAACTACTTATTTTACCCCCAGCATGCTCTACTAATCTGTTGTTGCAATTTAATGGATTATCACTTACTAACTCAACTAATTATTGTTTAATTCTGTTAAATTTTAGGTTTTTTGAGCAGAAATTGAAGATAAACGATTAGGATTCTATACTTCTGGTAATTCAGTTTTGCCCTATTTTTACTCTTACGGATTGTAGATATGTTTAGTAGTTATCATAGACTGTTTAGGTCAATAAGCAAATGAACAATTATGCTAGTGTTTGGTATTGGTGAGGTAAAATAATCACAATTAGATGCTTAGTTTGATTTAGCAACTTTGAAACTCACTAGTTTGCTCTTACATAATCATATGTCACAATCATTTAGCCTCTGTCCAAACACTAAAAAAACTGTTTTATATTTTCTTTCAAAGCAACCCAAACATCCTCTAATGGCGAAGCAAACTTATCACCGACTATTACCAGGGTTTGACAAATGTAACTATTTAGCCCCTGTTAGTATTGTCATGTGTTTGTTTTATATGTAATTTTCTACCTTTGGAATTTTGTATCAGGGAATGGAGAACCCAAGTCATAAAAAACTGAACAATGTCGAGGGAAAAGACAATATCAGGGAGTGGAGAACCCAAGTCATAAAAAGCAGAAGCACATGTCAGGGAAAACGAAGGTGAGATTTGAAAGTTTAAACCGAAATTGTGATGATTAGGAAAAAACATTAGCATGTAAAAGTTATAATAAAAAATGATCGGTAACTGACAAGGAACATGTATTTTTTTTTGCAGAGATTTGATTCTTCCCAGGTGAAATTTAACCAATCAAAGACGGTATATTCCCAATAGAGCTAACAAGTTAACAGGTCCACCTTTTTAATCGAATTTAACCAATCAAAGTGTTATTGTTTCAGATGGAGATGGGTGGGCCTGGAAAAGGAGCGTTTACTAGGTATGATCATCAAAAGAAGCCGAGTAGCAAGCCAAGCAGTAGCAAGCCAGTCAGTAGCATGCCATAGGAATTTACTAATGCAAGATGAAGAGTTCATGTTGAAGATCAAGGAATTCTATCACTACTCATCTCTCCTCCCTCTCAGAGTCGTAGTAGATCGAGAACAAACTAGGAACCAAGAAGAGCAATATCTCAACGAACACTATCATGAATATGAAACAAGGAATTCTTTCTCTCCCCCTCAAAGTCATGGGAGACGTGTGAGAATTGATACAAACGAGGCATATCAACAAGAACAACAGCATGAAGGTGATTCGATACAAACTGAGACTTGCATGAGTGATGATGAAGATGAAGAAGAAAATATCGGTTCAACTTCACATGGTATGCTATTATTATTATTAGACTGAGTATCTTTTTTTGTTCTTTTGCTTTCTGAGTATCTCATACCTGATATTCATGTTACATCTGGGCACAACAGTTACTCGAAAAGAAACCAGAGCTTTAGGCGAAACTAGAAAGAGTCGATTAAACAAGGGAAGTTTAGTATTTGAAGTAGATGAATCTTTTGGACGTATAATTGGAAAAAACAGTCAAGTTTAATCCACTAAAGGCGGGATGTGTGAAGAGCGTAATTCACGCGAAGATAGATGAACTAACGTGAAAAAGCAACCGGATCAATTAAGACTATATAATTCTCTAAAACCAATGACACGGTAAATTTCCGATTTGTCATTATTTCTTGGTTAGAGCTATCATTACATAACTTTAGAGGAGATGCTTATTTTGTTAGTTGTCATCGTCCCATATAGGCACTTTATTAATGCAAGTAACACTTAATATTCTTGACATTGTGTATGTGTGTATACACAACGTGTGGTAGCTGGCCTACATACCTACTAGTACTATAAAGAGGGTGAGTTTTTTCTGACCAGAAAGTTTGTGTCAACTGTATCAGATGCTACCTGAGTTTTGCTTAGAGCAGTTCACAGCAGATTTAAAAATCTGTACAACAAATCTTTTGGGACTATTGAAAATGACATGGAACTTGTGGAGTGTATGTGGCCGGTATTTACTCGCATTACTATTTTCATGTGGAAAAGAATACCTTATACAAGTGACTAACCAGCTGTTCTTGATTGGCATAGTTGAGAAGGGCTGTTTGGTTGTAGTAAATTCAAATAAGCCAGGCAGGACTTGTGATGAGTGATTAAAACATGACTTCATACAAACCTTTGCAAACAAAGCTGACAAATGAGTTTTAAGCTGACAGATGAGTGATTAAAACATGACTTCATATAATTCGAATTCTGTGATATTTACAGCTTTTTTATATGTTGTTTTTTAACAACAATTACTGACATACATTGTGATTCCAGGAAAACTCTGACTTTGACTTCAAGTGTACACGGATGAGGAGTGCTATGTCATCACATAGTTGGGTTTACACACAGAAATCACCAATACAAGTTGCACATTCATTATAAAGAATACGAGACAATGGAGGAGGCAATGACACATCCGCCAAAAGGTATAGAAGTTTCTGACTGGGTGTTGTTATGTGAAAGATTTGCAAGCGAGGATTTCCAGGTACCTTATTTCTCTATACACGTGTAATCTTTTGTTTTTTTCTATTTAATTTAATGAAATTTTTGATTACTATAATAATCACTTTATTAAACGTTGCAGAAGATAAGCGAGAAAAATAAGAAAAATCGATCAAAGAATTTAGTTCCACCCACAGTTGGCACACGCTCGCTTGCAAGAAGAGTTGATGAGGTGAGTTCGTTAAATACAAAAATCAACATTTCTTCTTTTATTTCATTGTCTGTAATGTTATTACGGTATTTATAAGAAACAGAGCCAGGAGAGAAGGAAAAGAAGTCAGAAATTGAACAGATACATAATGGCACATTACTCAAAAAAGTAAAAGGAATGAACAATGAGGAGGCCGATACCAGTTGGTAATCCCTAATTACAATGTCTATTTGCATAAAATATTATAGTTTATAAATCATATTGGTAGAACTAAAAAGATATCTAATGATGCAAATGATTTCAACTGAGGAGCCACTACATCATGGCACATCGCTAGAGATAAGTGTTTGAAAAAAAGCATGGTCATACTTCCTGGACACATAAAAGGACGTCTGCACTAATAATCAAATCTTGAAACTTAAACTTAAGATCAGGTTAAAGGCCTTGAAGGAGGATAAAAAAGCAACCACGAGAAAGTTGATTACTTTGTTAGAAAGAAGAAAAAGATGGCTCAATTGCTACAACAGTTTCAAACACGTGTAAGTTTCTTATTTAGATTAAAGTCATTTTATATTAGGTACTTATTGTGATTGTCCTGCTGGGGTTTAAGTTGGAATCGAACTGCCATAGGTTAGATTATTAGCGTAACTGAACATAAAAAAATGCCTGCTCGAATCTGTAATTATGGGTATGTATGTCCAGAATTCATGCCATCCTTTGAATTTTCCTGTAAGCTTTAAAGGATTTCATGATACCAATTTTGTTTGTCATGAGAAATTTGTTCTTTTCAACTGTTTCTCGGCCTTTTTGGTGAACACATGAATGAGATTGGGCTTTGCGATGTCAATGGTCGACGCGATCTGTATTGGCGAAAAAAGCAAGGGGTATGACTTTAACCGGGGTGAAATAACGGTTTTTGATTATTTATTTTTCAGGGAGAAATATGAAGAACTACAAGGACTTTTCACCATCCAAATAAGAGATAACCAAATAGTCTTATGATTGATAGAAAGATTGTAGGCATGAGGAAATAATTTCTGCATGAGAATGTTCCTGCACAAAATTATGACATGTTTTGCAGCTTTATGTTTTTGTGTGGTTTTTATTTTCACTCTATTGTTCTTATGTGTATTCTTACTATAATTATATTTCTAATGTTATAAGAAGATCCAATGTTTATGGATTTCATTCTGATTAAAGAATATCCGGTTTTAGTTTTATGTTATGGACTTTTATTTCTAAACTATGATGAAGATTACTTACTTTTAGTTGTCATCTCGTAAATGTGGCGACCTTTTTGTCGTCTTTAACATGTGACTTTTGGTGACGACCAATTTGGTCTCTAATGCAAGAAACAGTGACCATATATTCGTCATTGGCAGGTTTTAAGTGGTTTGTATTTGACCCATGAGTGACCACTTATTTGGTCACTTATTGACATTCGTAGTGACGACCAATTTAGTCTCTAAACTGAAGAAATAGTGACGAATTATCCGTCACTCCAATAGTTTTGTAGCAGTCGTCACTCTAACCAGTAAGTGACGACTATTTTCGTCACTAATCTGTGACGAATTCTAGTTTCGTCTCTAACTGATATAGTGACGGAGCTATAGTGACGACTGGTGACGACTTTAGTTTTGGTCACTAACCGATTTGGTGACGACTTTTAATACTGTTAGTGACGAAAACTGTTCTGTCACTATAGGTGGTTTTTCTTGTAGTGCTTCCAAAGATGAAAAATTGCATATATATCCAAAACATGCATAAAATGCAATGTACTATATGCACTAAAAAAAAAATAAAGTTTATTTAAAAAAAAAAAACGTATTTTTAGAGTCACGTTTCTTTTTTGTGTTGTCCCAATTTAATTGTCCACTACTAAATAGATAGGAAAGTTTGATCAAGTTTACAATATTATCATTGTTTGAGATTATTATTACAAACTTTAAAGAGGACTTTAATTAATTAGCTAATGATAAAACAGTCATTCTAATAAAAAGTAACAAAAATAAACATAATAAATGGCATTTTTTTTTTAAACTGTGTGTTTTTTGTCGAGGGACATAAATTTTGAAACGGAGGAAGTACATCTTATAATATGAAACATGAATGAAGTCACAGGTCAAACTTTAACTTTCTAAGTCAAAGTTATTAAAACCTTTTCAAGAACACCAAAAGGGCAAAAGCTTTATTCCTTAATTGTCACTGAACACGTAGCCATAAATCATCCACATACATTTCATTATATCTATTGAAATTTCATACGACCAAGTTCATAATAACATAAGACGCAAAGTACGTTTACCAAAAATAAATACAACTCCTTTCTATTAATATGTAAAAGTATCTCAAAAACAGAAAAAGACAACACAATTTTGTCGTTAAGATGCAAACAATCGTATGTTTATCCAAAACTAAAAGGAGCTTCTCTAAAAAAAATTGCATTCCCTTCCAAAACCACTATCCATCTTTATTTCAAAATGTTCAAAAATAATTGTTTACTTTTTATATTAACTCACTAAAAAAGAATTTTATATTTGATGATAGTCTTATTTCTTTTAAGAGCTAGCACTAGGTATCATAACACCGGAACTGGCAATATACCGACATGGCATTACCATACCGTGATGTGTCGAGTTACAACGTTGTTAGGCCCGGCATTGCCCGCTCAACATGCGTTGTAACGTTGTTTTTCTTTTTCATTTCGATTGTATGTGTGTGTATAAGTTGATCGTGTGTGTGTTTTAGGTTAAGGAAAAGGATGGGGTATTAGCTTATATGAGTTGAGATCCTCAAAAAACAAGGACAAAAAAAAAAAACAAATGAGTTAATTCTAACCACTCATTTTTTCATCATCCACTTTCCCACTTTTTTCTTAAAACTTAAATATCTAGCAAACGATAAATCGTTAAACGAAAAAAATACACCATCGCGACGAGTATTTTTTTATCTATCTATAGAGGGGCACTTATATATACTTTCGACGAACTTTTTTCGATTTTTTTTTTCAAATCACGTCAGAAAAAATCTCATGAGATTTTTTGAAATCACATGAGATTGTGATACAAATCTCATGTTATTTTTTCAGACGTGATTGAAAAAAAAAACGGAAAAAAAGTTCGTCGAAAGTATCGCAACGAGTAATTTTTTATCTTTCTATAGAGGGCACTTCTATATACTTTCGACGAACTCTTTTTTCGAATTTTTTTTTTCAATCACGTCTGAAAGAATCACATGAGATTTGTATCACAAATCACATGAGATTGTGATACAAATCTCATGTGATTTTTTCAGACGTGATTTTTTCAGATGTGATTTTTCGACGAACTCTTTTTTCGAATTTTTTTTTCAATCACGTCTTAAAAAATCACATGAGATTTGTATCACAAATCACATGTGATTTTATGAAATCACATGTGATTTTATGAAATCACATGAGATTGTGATACAAATCTCATATGATTTTTTCAGACGTGATTGAAAAAAAATCGGAAAAAAAGTTCGTCGAAAGTATCACAACGAGTATTTTTTTTATCTTTCTATAGATGGCACTTCTATATACTTTCGACGAGCTCTTTTTTCGAATTTTGTTTTTTCAATCACGCCTGAAAAAATCACATGAGATTTGTATCATAATCACAAGAGATTTTTCCAGACGTGGCTGAGAAAAAAAATCGAAAAAAAAGTTCGTCGAAAGTATATAGAAGTGCCCATCTATAGAAATATGATTTAATTCTCGTCGCGATGATATGTTTCGTTTTGCGTAACGATTAACGGTTTGTGAGATATTTAATTTTTAAAAAATAGGGTGAAAGTGGGTTTTTTAATTAAATTAAAATAAAAATTAATCTAAACCATTAGATGAAACCAAATTGGATGAACAAGATGGAGCGGGTTTTTTTTTTTTTTGACCATATTCCTTATGGAACTTTTCTCTGGTAGCGAAATTATTCATGCATGAGGGAATGTTTCCATGCAGGTTGTTTATTGACAAGTCTAGGATTTGAAGAGTTACTAACTGACATATTTGTAGAGGAATGATTCCAAAAAAATTGTTTGATCTTAGGCTGAGAACAAACAATTTTGACAAGTTTTCACCAATCCAAACAGGAACATTACCAAAAAACTTGTTGGCTCCAAAATCCAAAACTCTTAAGTTGGTGCAATTTTGTAAAGACAAAGGCAGTTCTCCAGAAAAGCTGTTGTTGTATAAACTCAACGTCTCGAGTTGACCCAAACATCCTACAGAGGGAGGAAGCATTCCTGACAGAATATTGTGTCCTAGATTAAGAACTTCTAGTTCTGTAACATTCCACAAACAGTCTGGAAGTTCTCCGGTTAATAAGTTATGTGAGAGATCAAGAAATGAAAGTTGTTCATACTTTTGGCATAAGAAGGAAATTTCTCCATGGAATCTGTTCAAGGAAAGATCTACGAATCTTATACCGGCTGGAAAAGCAGGTATTGAACCAGAAAAGTTGTTGAAACTCAAATTTATTGAAACAAGTTCAGGGCTTGAAAATTGTTTTGGTAATGCCCCACTAATGTTGTTTAAAGAGAGATCTAGATATTGCAATTGATTGAAAATGATCCAGTACTCGTTAGTAAGTGTTTCTGTAATGCTATTGTTTGAAAGATCAAGATGAAACAGTTTTTCCATTTTTTGTATCCATTTAGGGAAACGAGGCCCTAACTTGTTAGAGTTGAAATCAATATACTGCATACTCCTAGAAAGGTTTGACATGTCAGCAATTAGAGGAACTCCTTCGAGTGAGTTGTTTGAAACATCTATAGAATAAAGATTTGATTTTCCAATATTTTCAGAGATAGCACCTCTAAGAGAATTGGAAGATAGATCAAGTTCTTCAAGATAGGGTAGTTCCCATAGTTTGTCACCTATAGTTCCATCTAAGTGATTTGAAGATAGGCTCAAGTTTCGTAGGGATGAGAAGTTTTGGATTTCAAAAGACAATGACCTTGTGAATTGGTTACTTGAAGCATCCAAAGTATATAACGTAGTGGCTGATGAGCATCCAGATAAGTTGTTCAGAAAATCTGAGAGTTTCCCATCAAACTTGTTGCCAGAGAGATAGAGAGCTCCAAGCTTATTGCCCATTAATGGGCCCAACCAACTATACATGGATGAGTTGAGATTGTTGTTCTCGAGAAAAAGGACATCAATTGATGAAGAAGAGTTGACAGATGGAGAATATGGATGCATGACTTGTGAGAGGTCACATCCCTTTAAGCTTAACTCTTCTAGGTTTGGGAGAGCTATAATTACATTCACCCAGTTATTTGCTTTGGCCAGAGAAGTTCCATCCATTAAAAGGTTATTTAAAGAAGAAAGCGAAGACAACCAATCTAATTTTTCAATTGTACAACTTTTGAGATTTCTTAGGTAGAGTGTTATCAAATTGGTGAGGTTTTCAAATTCTATAGGAATGGTTCCATAGAAAGAGTTGTTTGAAAGGTAAAGCTTTGTTAAATTGGATAAGGAACCAATGAACCTTGGAATGGTACCATAGAAAGAGTTGTGTGAAAGGGAAAGGTGATCTAATTTAGTCAAGGAACTAATGGATCTCGGAATAATTCCACTGAAATTATTCCCATGAAGGTAAAGATCAGTTAATTGGGTTAAGGAACCAATGGACATGGGAATGGTTCCACTGAAATTATTGTGACCAAGGTTAAGAAAAGTTAACTGGGTCATGTTACCGATGGATTTAGGAGTAAACTGATTCGAAGAAAGGTCGAGATAAGTTAACGGGGTCATGTTACCAATGAACTCAAGAATGGCTCCATGAAAAGAATTATCGGAAAGATCAAGATAATTCAAGTAGCTTAAGTTAACAATGGACTCTGAAATGGTGCCAGTAAAGGGACTATGAAGGTAAGCTAAATAAGAAAAGCCTGACAGGTGAAGCATTGTGACATGACCCGTTTGGTTGTTGCAGGTAACTCTAAACCATCGACAGCAATCATCTTCCCCGGATCTCCATGTAGATAGCCGGCCACCAGGGTCTTGAAGGTGAGCTTTGAAATCAAGAAGTGCTTGTCTCTCCTTATCAATGCACGCATGAACAACTCCTCCTGCTGCTGTAACTAATTGGTGATCAACGGAATTAGCAGCTGTGGTATTAAACCAAAGCAAGACAAGTGACAATGTTAAAAAAATATGAGTGCATAAAGTAAAAGTAAAGATTTTCTCTCATTAAGTTTGTTGTATATAATTTTTTTAACAGGTTTGTTGTAACAAAATTGATATAGGTTTTGTTTTTTGATTGATTATCTTTTCTTGTGTTTTCAATACAAAAGGGAGCCACTATATATAAGAAAGAGGGTTAAGAAAGAGGGTCTCAATATATAAGGAAATGAAATAAAATAGAGGCAATAATCGTGGAGCCAAATTAGGGGATAATTATGATTGATTGAATGCATAATTATCCTATAGGTAATTATGATTGATTGAATGCATAATTATCCTATACTCCCCCTCAAGTTGGAGCGTGAAGATTCCGAGCACCCAACTTGTACAGTAGAAAACGAAGAGAATTGGCTCCTAAAGCTTTCGTAAGAACGTCAGCGATTTGATCTTTGGTAGCTATGGGCATGGGACAAATTTCCATAGAGTCAACTCTTTCCCGCACAAAGTAGCAATCCATTTCAACGTGTTTGGTGCGTTCATGGAAGACTGGGTTGTTTGCTATGTGACGGGCAGCTTGATTGTCACAAAATAATGCAGTTGGTCCGACGGGGGCCATGTCAAGTTCACCCAAAAGCCACCTCATCCACAAGATTTCACTAACCGCATTAGACATGGCCTGATATTATAGTACTATTTGTCATGTGTTGATTAGCCTCAGAGTCAATTATCCACCCAAAATAATAATTGACCCAATTTAAAGATATATTAGCATAAAAAAACTTATAAAAATTCTAATTAAAAAACA